>SDEE01000033.1:0-157581 GCA_004126415.1 Candolleomyces aberdarensis
CAAGGAACAGGAGGGGTGGAGGAGGGGGAATACAAAAAGATGAAATCTTGGGCCTATATATATAGAGGGTCGAGGATAAATAGCCAAAAATAACAAGAAATGAAATCAGATTAATGGTCACGGCAAGGATCATGCATGCGTCGGATCCCAGGCAACAACGGACCTTGGTTTCAGGAGGACAACACATGACATTGATCCCCATCCTCGCTACCCCCTCGTTTGAGCGCGTACGACGCGTTAATCCTCCCGCCCAGGCCAAGCCCAGTGTCACAAACCAACCCCAAAAGCACCCCAACGACCCGCACGCGTACGGGTACTGCATCAATCACCTTACCCCGCACTCCAAAAATACACCTGCCCTCGGACTTCTTCGACATATACGACCACAATGGCGAGACCACATGTCTACTAGTACCACGTAAAATGAAATCATTCCCTCTTTTTTACCCCAACCAAATCAGTGACACTCGATCTTCGAGTTCCAACCTTCTCATCACCACTGCACGGAACGGAACTTGTGAAAAAAAAACATACCACAGCAATGCGATAGTTTGCGGCAGCTCGCACACAGACGCTTCCCTTCGCTTCGCCAAGTGCTCGGAGATGATGGTCGCTAGCTAGAACTGCTCGCCCAGGATCCGTCATTGGTCCCTTGCTCCTCGTCAATCCGGGGCTTTGACAAATCTCGAAGACGCGATATTTGTCAATTACGCGGGCCCACCTCCTCCATTTCACGTAATGCATGCCCTTGGAACACCCCGATGTCACCGTCACCGAGAGTCGAGAACAGTGGCAATAATTATGCAGAGGATTGATTCGTTCTTCATCATCGGCGTCGGAGTGGACGTTCGGCGCTTCAAGCCTTCCGGCAATCGCAGCGGATCTAACAATACCCACTATGGATCGCCATCCAAGCAATCCAAGTACAGCAGAATTCCTTTCAAGTATGCAGTAATAGGTATTATACAATGTTCATTCATTCCTTTTCATCGTCGCCCCAAGCGATTTTGAGAATGTTCATCACTCCAACTGCGCCAACCCTTCCCGCATATACTCCTCAAACAACGGCTTGTAACTCGGATGCCACCTACTCAACGCCGGCCTATTCTCCGCAATATCGGCAGCTCCCCACATAATCCTCAACTGATCCACCTCCCGCTTCGTCTCATTATCCGGAACAAGGATATAGAAGTCACCCTCGCGCAATTTGTCGAGCATATAGAGCACAGTTTCTTCGGGAGACCACGCGCCTCTAGGTTTCTCCGTCGTGTCGCCAGTTTTGGTGAGGCCGGTAAAGGTCCATCCAGGGCTGCAAATAGCAAAAGAGAAGCTGGGTGAGTTCCAATAATATCGGTGCAGAGTGAAGTGGACGGAATGGAGGGAAGATTGAGCACGTACATGAACAGATGAGCGGTCACATTGCCATGAGTCTGTTCACGCAATTCGTGCGCAAGACTCTCCGTCAAACTCTTGACAGCAGCTTTGGCAGCGTTATACGCTGGGTTTCCTCTGCAAACAAGGCGCGTGATCAGCTACCGCTCGATAGTAACAAGAAACAGAACACGAAGAGGTAGTAGGGCGTCGCCGTCGGTCGGCAGAAGGACAGAACTGTAGCAACCGTTGGGAACGGTGCGAAGGAGAAGGACAAGCTTCTTGCACCACCGACCCACGACGCACGAACAAAGACAGAAATAGACAAGCACATACGGAGGATTAGTGATTCCCTGCTTCGATCCGGTATTGATCACCAACGCCTGGTTCTCCTGGTACACCATACTCTATTCCAAGCGCAAACCAAAGTCAGTTTTTCCCTCCCCGGTCATACGAAGAATAAAAGTGGTGAACGCACCCTGACGAACGTTTGTTGCACATTCAAGACCCTGCAATCATCCCGTTCAGTAATTGATTGACAAAGGCACGTTGCTCAGCGCACAAAAAGAGAATGAATACGCACCCGAAAAGATTAACGTCAAAGACCTTGTGCCATTTCTCGATACCCTCCCAAGACTTGGCTTGCTCAGCGATACCAGCATTGTTCATGAGCACCGCAACCTAGAGAGAGAGAGGTATCAACATTCAAATCAACGCTGCACATCAAGAAGAAGCATAGAAGCGAGGATCGTTATCAAGGGACAGCGATAGACGCTAAGCAAGCGCGAAAGCGAGGGGGATAAGATATCGATATGTGCGAGTTGATGCGATGACGCCCATCGCCTCCCGCGCGTCGTCCTCCCAATCGTAAGGTGGAGTACGCGGGATATTCGAATAGTAGAAGAATAGAAGGACAGAAACAAAGAAAGATAAACGTACCTCACCCCAATCCTCGTATACCTTCATCTTCAAACTCTCCACTTGGTCGAGCTTGGACACGTCCGTGGGGATCACCAACACGTTCGCCTCCCCGATCTCCTCGACCAACTCCTTCCCCAAACTCTGCAGCCCAGCCTCGTTTGTATCGGCAATCGCAACTTTCAATCCGAGCCTTTAATATTGGCCAATCGTTCGATTATTCGTTCAACGCGATGTTGAGGAAAGGCAAGAGATATGCAAGTTTCCGGTCAGCAACAACGACGATGCATAGGAACTATCCATACGCACTTGGCAAACTCCTTCGCAGCAGCCCTCCCAATCCCACTCGCTGCACCTGTAACAACCGCTACACGCCCCGCATGAAGCACAGGGTGCAGTTCATCGCCGATGGACAAGGGATCCGGCTTGAACGACGCTGCTCCCGAGAACCCTGGCCGCATAGGCGACGCGTTCCGACTGCGACTGGATGGATTTGACCTCATAGTGGGATCTTTTCGCTACCGTTTCCTGCAATCCTTGTCAAAGGGAATGAGTGAAAGACAGAACAGGTGTGGGGTACGATAGATCGGTAATAGCGCTTTATATAAGAAAAGAACCCCGGCGGGGCGGAAACCGCCAATAATCTGCATAGCTCAAGCTTATCAACAACCCAAAAACTTATCTGCAATCCGGATCCGGATCTCCACCGCCGTTTACATACCATACCTTCCTCCCCATCCATCTCGCTCCCTGTCCCTGACTTTGAATGGAAGAACTCACTTTTTCGCGCTCGACTCTAGAATCCTCTAGATTCCCACCACTTGAGCAAGATTGTCGTCATCAGCACACGATCCCGCCGCCATGACGCAGAGCAGAACGATATGAACCCTAATTTCTCTTCACCCCAGAATTGTGGATGGAGATATGAAGCGTTCTGTCAATCTCGTCGGAGACCAACTTTCGCAGCAGGCACAGGCTTAAGCCGAAGCGCAGCAGCGGCTTCGGCCGAAACGCGTTCTCTATCTTCCAGCGAATCAGATCAAGCGAATTTACCCTGGACGCATAGCGCTTGCAGTGGGCGCTAATTTAATTCATTATCGTCTGTGCGGAACCGTCCAAGGTCAGACAAACTTTTCCAAGTCTCCCGGTCAGGCCGAGCGCCAACGTTATCTGCAGCGCTGAACGGATCATAGCCAAATTTTCTACCTACCACTCGATGTGGCGCACAATTATCGACTGCGGCCAGGGTGCATCGTTCGTGCTAAACTTTTTTCACGACTCCATCGGACCTTGCTGATGAACAGCACAGCTTACCTCTCGCCAGCCTCCCAGAAATCCGAGTCCAGGAGCCGAACATGAAATTGTTCAAAATCATCTATGGGCGGGCGGACCACGGGATCCAAGTCAGCCGTCCCTGAATGCATGGTCAAAACATGCAGTGGTAGAAAGCGTGTCAATAACAATATCTTTCTTTTCCATCATCCTAGCTTCGCAGGCGTCGACCCATTCCTCGTGCCTCCACAACCTGCTCCTCTTCCCTTCTTCGAAATCCAAGTCGCTCTTTTGACGAAGAACCAACTAACGGACCTCCCTTCCCCTCCCAGCAACACCCACAACCGCACTCACCAAAACCACCTCAGCTCTATACCCTCCTCCGCAATCCAACCCCGGATAGTCATCATCCTCCTCGCCACCTTCTTCAGTGCCTTAACCACACACAATTTTTTCGTCATCGACGACACCTGCAGCGAACCTACAGACAGAAGCTTTGCGATGTGGTTTCTAAACACCTAGGACAAGCAGGACAATCGGTAAGTGCAGAGACAGCTATACTCACGAGACAGTAGGATGAGAAGAGGTGATGTCAAATATAGCGCTGGCGAAGATCGTGCGGTCGTTGAGTGGGGTTTGTCGCCTTCTTTTCGTTGAACAAGTTCCACACAGCACTAGAAGAGTTAAATTTAAGGCTACACTGTCGATCTGACTCGAAGAAGTGAAAGGAGAATAGGAAGAGAAGAGCGATAGTAGACAACCTCTAAACTAGCAGAAGGACGAGATCGACGATGACTGATATGCACAGAAAATAGGGAAAAGGCGGAAGGATGGCCAGGACGAAGAAAACTGGCCCTCTATAAACCATTTGTTACGGCCTAGTCCGAGTCGCCGCACGATTACCCCACTTCATCCGCATCTCAAACGAAACTGGCGGACTTAAAGTCGAACACCGGAAAGAGGTCTTGTGCCCGAAGGCCGTCTTGAAATCGCAGACGCGACTAGTCCATCATGGATGTAACAAATACCATGCGGATTTAGAAACACGAGGCGAACAATTAGTTAATATCCTTCAGTTGAGAGGTGGTCAGGGCAGCGGGCGGATGGATGACCGGGAGTTTTTATTACCGTTTCGACGAGGCAAACCTCCAAGCTCCCTCGCACGGAACAGGAAAATGAGCGATGAATCCCATTGAGCAAAGCAATATCACAAATAATACAGGAGAGCAGGCGAACGGGCACGCAAGCTAGGACTGGATTCAAGCATCGATGGGTATACACGTCCTGTTCCGTATCCAGTCTGAACATCGAAGCAGAATCAGCGAAAGCATGTCAACCTTCCAACAGACATTTACTCACCAATCGTAACGTCCTCCAAATGGTCGTCAAAGTCTCCAAACGCCTGATGATGCCCTTCTTCCCGTACATAATGCAGGGCCTTGGTAGGTAGATCGGGCGACGACAGTTGGTATACTGAGCCTTGCGAGAAGGGCTTGTCGCTGGGAGGGACGGCTTTCCATTGGTCTCCGGAGTACGTCCATGGCTGTAAACGTGGCTCGAGTCAACGTTTCAGGGAGGGAAAGTCCTGACATACGTTCAAAGCGGCCTTGTCTGTCCCAAAATCTTCCCCGTCGATCTGCAAACGCACAGATAAGCAGGTAGTTCCCGATGAGGACGAGAGGAAGGGAGGAAGTCAGAACCGAAGGTGACGTACCACAAAGCCGACGACATCCTTGAATTGTTCTCTCAGCCTCCCCAAAAGCTTTTCTCCAACAGGACCCAGTCCAACGTCACCGACGTTCCTTTGAGCCTGATAGTAGGCGACGATTTTCAACCCGTTCTCTTGCGCGAATTGACCTGCCTTGACGCGTTATTAACCCCTTCGAACGCGCAGGGAAGGATACAGGGCGATGGAAACTCGCGAAAAACGGGGTGGAATACATACCAAGTCAAGTCCAATCTCCATCATCGGGCTGAGGCTCGTCCAATGGTGAAGCAAAGGAACAGCATCCTGCACCTCGATCGGTCCGCCGACCTTGTCTTGCGTCCCCAGAAAAACACCGTTCACTGGCTGATGTGGATGTTTCGCAGCATGGAAGTAGAGCTTGTAGTACGCGACTGCTGAGATGCGGACGGTTGGCGCCATCGACGACGAGAGCAGGTCAATATTGATCCCATCAGCACTATCCTTGAACATAAACCGCGTCCTCGCAAGTCGTCATGTGTCAGTCCTGAGCCTCTCTCAGGCCTGAACCATCTTCTACCAGGCCAAATTGTGCACATTCGAGCGCTTGTTCTGCTATCTGCTCTTTCGCGTCAGTGCAGTCAGCCCAACTGGAGCTGGGGATGCCAATGACCTCAGGCCCCTGCTCCGCCAAACCATAAATGTCATGAACCACCCAGTCAACTGCTCTAAAATGGACGGATTCTACGCTGCTCCCGACTCGACGAATAGCTCATCATGCTGCCGGTCGCTCGATGCGCTCCTCACGTCGACACCAGTTCCAACAGATTGCGACGACGCGAACCCTGCGCCTAAATCGTCACGAAGCGGCTAACCAGGGTCTCTCTATCTTACAGCCAGCCAATTTAGGCGGTTCCAGGGCTTCCAAGCCTCCGCCAGTTCTCCTTCAAGAGCGTTCGTCGGCTCGAAGCCTCAAAAGCTCTATGCAGTGACCCAAATAGTCCCCAAGGTCTTATACACTCGAAGATGACCGGTGGACAACTGCGACGGGTGTCGCAGATTACGCTGCAGAGATGGTATTAACTGTTTCGTGCACGAGATCATGTCCTCAGTTTCCTCGTCAACGGTGAGCAATCCACGTATACATAAGAATAAATCTACTGATTCACGCACTGACGAAGCTAAAAGAATCAACGATATACGGCTCGTATTTCGATTAAGAAGACCCGATATTCAAAGCCATGTCTGTGGTTCTTGAATCGGGAGTTAGGCTGATGCTAGCGACAACTCCACGCAGCAAAATTAAATCCCATTCACCAAAAGCCCCACAGCCTCGACAGCACCTTGGTTGGAGAGAGGGCCAACATCTAATGCTAGGCGAACTTTGGCGAGTCAGTCCCTAGTCCTCACTGAATAAAGCTGGTATTATAAAAGCGTTGCAGCGCGAGTCACATAACAGCTAGTATCACAGCGGGTCGTAATGAACGTACACATAAGCACGGTATGCAGCATGCATAAACAAAGCACAAGTCCAGTCGAGTGAACATAGACGTATAGACAAAAGAAATCAATCGATGGCAAAGTGCAAAACGACCCATGTAAGCAGAAGGAAAATCATGAGATGGCCTAAACGAAGAGTTTCACCCAGGGAAGAAATTAGCGACGCTGGTGGGCATGAGACGCGATTATTCTCTAGCTCATGCGCGTCCGTAGACTGTGATATGAAATATGCACTGTCCTGTGAGCCAGATTCCTGCGCTTTCAAAGATGATATAGATTGGTCCAACGAGGGCCCGATAGGGAACCCTACAGGGAGCGAATGTGGGTGACCCTCCCACTGGGGCATGCCCGTAAGGTCTGGCTTGACATCCGGGTCAGCATTTGGTCGGGGGCTCGACCCTACAGATGACGTTGCCAAGAGGGATGCTGAAAGTGAGAGAATGGGGGTAAATTCTGGCATAACATCATCTCCATCCTTTAAGACAGGTCCCGAGGAAAGTATTTCATACCCTTTTGGTATGGGGTTGGATGAGATAGGACAGGATAGGTACCCGGGGCACCAGGTCCCAACCAGTAACGGCCGGTTTTCACTCCTACTCGGCCGGCTGTGAGTCGTGGATGATGTGACGACTACCAGGCGTCGCTTGGCTCCAAATCGAGACTTCCGGATGACCGCCGTTGCAGGGGAGAGATCCAAAGGGCTGAAAAGCCCTTCAGCTGCTTCGTCAAATCTCCTCAGCCTATCCCTTGGGGATTGCGACTGTGCTACTGATACCGTATTACACAGCTCTCGCCAATATTCAAGCATACGCCTGAAGCAAGAACAGGCCTGTCGACATTCCACCCCCTGTTTGCACTATATGGTGAAGGGTGTACGTGAGCATGGTCGTCAACTAGGAGGGGATTATTACCCACCATGGCTACATGAAAGTCAACGACAAAGTTGTCGACATCAGGTGGAAACCTCCCCGCGAAAGCAAAGTATCTCCAAGCAATTCTGGCATCGAAATCCAGGACTGCGGGAAGATAACATTTATCGGTCATGAACAATCGCGCCCAAGCCGCAAACGAATACTGCAGAGTAGAATCATCCTGGAAGTCGGATTTTCCACTCCTCAACTCCCGATCCCAAAGTTCCATATTGTGGATGCAGGCAGTTAGAAGCTCAGAGTGTGTGACGTCCTGAGCTTGAAAGAGGCTTCCTGCACGTTGTGGCGAACGAAGATAATCCTCCAATGTTTTGTGATGGAAAAAGATGGGTGGACCTCGACGTCGTAGAACGTCGCCAGTGACTGAAAGAATTGAATGCAGGTCGCAGAGCACCATCTCCGTTGTTCCCCTCTCCAGTCCTAAAAACTTATCAAGGTTACGGGCTGAGAGGATCGAAGAAATTGTAGCGGAGAAGTGTACCGCCGGCCGCCTGAAAGGCCGGCTGACATCGAGGGTTGCTATTTCCATGATGAAGTGAAGCAGGCGCTTCATCAGCTGGAGATCGGTGTCTCGTGGGTTGAGAATGATTTCGTAGAGGGCATCAAGTTCTGCAAAGGGCCGTCCTGACGAGGCAGTTGGTGAGGGCTGTAGCACATCCTCTAGCAGCCTGACCGGATGGCGGCGTGGGTTATCAACGTATTTGATGACCGTCGAGGGATAGGCAAAAATTGCTGACGACTTGTGCGTCAGTGCGTGAAGCGTGGCTCGGCCAGGCCATCCCGCCGGGATTGAATCCTTCGCAGGATGAATTTCGCGGATCCTAGCGAACTCCTCGGAGAGATATGTGTAAATTTCCCCGGATACTTCATATGTTTCGAGATGCAGGATTTTTGTGATAGACTTCATCGGGGGTTGATTGAAAGCCGTGCGTATGTCGTATTCGGGTCGACTGGCGATAATGACTCGGAACGAATGTGGAGCGGCACAGAGAGACCGCAGAATCCGAAGGAAGTGTGCTCGCTGCTTCTGGTCTCTACATTCGTCGAAACCATCGACAACGACAATTCGGGGTGCTGGGATTTGTGGTGGGGTAGACGTCAACTGATCAAAGATCAACTTCTCCACTTGCAGTTCTAGAGATTGCTCGAAAATAGTGGGATTGCGTCGAATAGTCTCAAGAATCGGGCGACCGAGTGCTGGGACCACTTGGATGAGATGGGAAACAATCGTGGCGACAAATGGCGCTTCATCGTCAAGGCCTGGCACCCGCGTTGAGAAGAAGTAGTCCCCAGCCAATATCCCCTCTTCGCGACAGATGCGGGCTACTTCCCTCATAATACACGACTTCCCCGCACCGGCNGGGGCCTCTAAGCCACAGCACTGATTCCGCGAAGGACTCAGAACTGGGACCAGCATCAGCCTGAACCTCGGTCGCCCAGCTCGTGATGTCCTCGATAGCCTTGATCCGAGTGCCCGGTTTGCACTTCGCAGCATTCGCAGCGGTTTTCGAGGTGTGGATCGCTTCTAAGGCTTGGTATCTGTGGAGGATCTCCAATGCCGGATCTACGGCAAGTGATTGAACGTTGGTTGTTTGGGTAGTAGTAAATTGTGATCCTTCTATGGTGAAGTGGCTGGCATCAGAGAAGAAGGCGGTGCTCGCGGCCATTGCGCATGAGTATGTCGTGCGGATGGGTGGGCGGGCGTAGTGGCAGTGAGGAAGATGTTCTCTGTGAGGCTTTATATAGTCGTTCTGGATTGACCTTTGTCATAATCCTTATTTCGAATACATGGTATGCATCCTTATTGGAACCGCACGGTGCTGTTAACAGATGCATTGCCACTGTGTCAATGATAGGCGCCTCAGACCGATAAGATTAGATAACGCTCCATTTGCCGTCAACTTCAAAACTTGGCATCCGCAAAGTTGTTGGTAGATAGAATCGAACCTTGACATATCTTATTTTTGCTTGAATCACTGAGGGTGACCAAACGTTGGTTTGGGTAGCTGACAATGAAAGTTGTACCGTGAAGTTGCCCTTTTGCGGTCATTGACCCCAAAGCTCAGGGCCGTAGCGTAGGGACTCGGGGAAGGAGTGAGGGATACCGTGAAACGCCCTCGCATGGCTGATGAGCGACTTTCATTTGCCTAGCCATGTTGAGAAAACGCTGTTAATGGCCGACAGCAGGGTGGCAATGGCTCCGGCTTCTTTCACTCTCCTTGACTTCGAGTCTACTGCTGTGAGAAACTCGTAGCCAAAGCCTGAGTGACTTGTCTGTAAACTGCATCTGAAGTGTCGTCGGCGCTTCGAAGGTGAAGGATCATGCGTGTGGAGAGAATTGCATGCAGAGCGGATTCTGGTCTAGATCGTTGGGGAAAAAATAAGGGTACGAATAAGCAGAGCACGTCATATATCAGAGTATTGTGCACGACTATATGGTTCGGACTTACTGGGCCAAGAAGAGAATGCCGCCCTGTGTATATCAGACGACACGGTAGCAGCAGTTCGAGTGAGGTCAACAAAATGTCCAGGTGTAGTGACGAGCAGCAACAGTGAATCTCACCTTGGTCGTGAACCCAACAATGACGTTTGCGAGTGCCAAAGCTATGTTCAAGAGAAAGTGAAAGATTCAACGATTCAAAGCCCAAAGAAATGAACAATGGATGCAAAACTCACCAGACAAACAGACGAAGTAAAACATCCAATCCTGATAGAACATGGATACCAAAGGATTATTGAACTTCCTGTACTTCTGCCAGATGATATACAGCATGCAGAGCATCACAGCTATATAACCAGGTGGACGAATGTCATATCGTACATTGGAAAACAGGGGAGATGTAAGGGAATGGAAGTCCGAGTGCCAGTGTAGATGCCAGTGTCAGCTTGTTGATTGAAGTTTAAGAAAAGAAGGAGCAGAAAACCGAAACATCAGAAGAAAACAGAAAAAGATTTTGAACGTACTGAAAACGGTGCCAAGCAAGAGCGCAAAAATTCCTCCGAGGAATGCAGTAGGTACTTTTACAGGAACGCATACACGTATGGCGCTGGCCGGTCCAGCCGTTGGGAGCTCGATATCTGCGAGTGGGATGTAATGACCCTTTGAAATTTCGTTGGAAATGCACTCACAATGAACACCTCTGAAAGATGGAACGGCGAGTCCAATCAAACCGCCTATTACTACCTATATTTTAAAAGTAAGAGAGATAAGGGAGTGATGTATTAAAGCAGTCAGTGGATGGTCAGCGTCAAGAGAGAGAGTTTAGGAATACGAGTTGAGACTCACCAGAGTTAGAGTGTATACAAACACCAGAAACCTCTTGTCCTGCCCAGAGAAGGCATAGAGACGATACACCAAAATGACTAGAAGGAGAACACGAGCGTCAGCTTTAACCCAAATCTAGCTATCGCCAGCAGCCAATATAGTACGTGGTAAGTGTACGCACTTTCTGATCGAGTGATAACCAACATTGCCGACACTGCGGTCAAAATTAGCGAATGCAGGTCGCAGAAAGTCATTTCTGTCGTTCCCCCCCCAAGTGATAAGAACCTGTCGAGGAGAGGGGGAGAGAGTATTTGGTGTGTCAGAAGAGTGATGGGGTCGTTGGAATCGGGACCGCGGGTTTGGACGAGTTCTTCGGCCTCGGAATTCGATTTGTAGCCTGTTGGAAGTTGTGTTATCTCCATTAAGACGTGAAGCAGGCGCTTCATGAGCGGCATATCGGTGTCAGGAGGTTGAGAATGATTTTGTAGAGGGCGTCAAGTTCTGCAAAAGGTTCTCCAGAAGAGGGAGTTGATAAAGGCCGTAGAATATGCTCGAGTAGGTCAACCGGATGGCGGTGATGGTTGTCAATATACTTGATGACTGTCGAAGGATAGGCGAAAATTCCCGAGGCCTTGTCCGTCAGTGCATGAATAATAATATTCATAAATATTGACAAGACTCCTTGGGCGGGGCGGATCAGTGGGCGGGAGGGCACCTCTAGTATTACGTTCTAATACAGAGATCTATAACTAGGGAGGGAGTCCGAGTACCTTTGCCTTTCCGCTGGATCTTCATCATTCCCGAGTTCTTGGCTGATCACTTGTTCCCCATCCCGTTCGACTGCTGTGATTTCCACGAACCCAGCCGAACTTGCTGCAGCCTGAGCCCCCCAGGCCGACACAGAATCCTTCCTGACCGAACGAGCGACTCTTCTCCGATGCAGTGCCAGACGAGGCAGAGGGAAGGGTCTAACCTCGACAGTGTGGGAGCCATTTACCGGACCAGCAGTTTTCCGTCGGTACATCCAGACCCCTGCCAATGTCACTGCTAAAAGCATGGCCATTCCGCCCACTACACCAGCGATAATATACCCAGCCCATCGCCTGAGTTTCTCTTCAGGATTCTCGGAGGGGATTGGGACGGGTGAAGTTGAACTGGGAACTGGCGTCGTGGTTACTGTTATTGCTCCGCCAACAGTACTACCAGCGTGAGACGTCGAAGTCGATGAGGAAGGAAGGAATTTAGAGTCTGTGGTCGATCCCAGCGTCGTAGTAGTACTAGTCGTCCGTGTAACGGTCTCTATGTCAACGTTAGGAGCTTGTACAAGACCGTCGTCGTACCTGTTTATCGCAGGTTTGAGTGATGGACTAACAAAGAAAAATTCCAAGGCAGGGAGGAATAGAACGCTCACGTATAGGTGACATAGTCAAAATTTAGAAAGAGATGGTCTGGTGGACCAGAAATCGAGATGTTGAGCGTGTGTGGTTTGTGCTCCAGTCCAATTCGGGAGTAGGCAAGGTGTTGGTAGATAAAGTCGAATTTTGACATATCTGGTCTGTGCTTGAACCAGAAAGGCGTTTCGTCATCCACCGTGAAGTTGGCCTCTGTTGTCGTGGTGATATATTCGCCACAGTTATTTGCAAGAGTCAAGAAAGCATAGATCGCAGTTCCTATATGGCGATACGTGGGGCTGCGTGGTAAGCATCGAGGTTTCAGTCGGACAAGAATCGAGTGACTCGCCTGTGAACTCCATCCCAATAGACACAGGGTCTACGCCCTGATCTGGTCTATACGTAGCAGCATTGTACGTGTTCAAGAATGTAAACTGCGGGTCGGGTTTGACACGACATCCTGGGCATTCTTCTCCTTCCCATATCCCCGCTTCAGCTGGAAAAAATAGGGGAGTGGTGCCGGTCAATGAATCCCCGTGGTGGTCATCTATGGTGGCATTTCTCAATATAGCGCGAGCCGAGAGCACATAACATAAAGAGAGGAAGGGGGATGAAGTGCAGGGGGAGCACCAGTGCTTCAGCATAGTTGTAGGGCGCCTCCCGGTTTGGACACTGGACACTTATGGTAGCCGACGATTGATGATTATAGGGTTTGTTGACTTTTAGAGCCATTGTACAATCGAATCAGCTGTTGATTGAGTGAGGCGAGTCGGGAATCTCCCGGCATGAACAAGAGAACCAAAGGCGAGATTTGTTGATGCATGTCGTTTTATGGGTGGCCCTAACCCTGGTTGGGTGTAGAACACGCTGTGTCCCAGCGATGCGGGCTACCTTTCTCATGATACACGTTTTCTCAGCACCAGCAGGGCCTCTAAGCCACAGCACTGATTCCACGGATGAACTAGGGTCAGTGCCAAGGTCAGTCGCCCAACTCGTGATATCCTTGATAGCCTTGGTTCGAGTGCCTGGTTTACATTTCGGAGCGCTTGCAGCCGTTTTCGAAGTGTGGGTAGCCTCTAAGGCTTGATGTCTGTGAAGAATCTCCAATGCCGAATCTGCAGCGAGTGATTGAATATTGTTTGTTTGGGTGGTGGTAAACTGCGATCCTTGGATGGTGAAGTGGCTGGCATCAGAGAAGAGGGCAGCGTTCGCGGCCATGGTTTGCGCACCATACCAAATCCGTCGCACCTCCAGACACCAGCGCGATACACCACATGGGCCAGTCCTCCACGTCAACATCTCAAATTGAGTGTTTGGTCGACTACGTCACTGCTCCACAATTAGACAAATATCAAAAATGCGAACAAAGTGAAATCTGGTCTATCGTTTTCGTGTTAGCTGTAATTCTATTTATAAATATCGACAAGACCCTTTGGGCGGTGCGGATCAGTGCATAGTACGTTCTAATACAGAGATCTATAATTAGGAAGGGAGTTGGAGTACCTTTGCCTTTCCCCGAGTTCATGGTATCACTTGTTCCCCATCCCGTTCGACTGCTGTGATTTCCACGAACCCGGCCGAAGTTGCTGCAGCCTAACCCCCCAAGGCCGACACAGAATCCTTCCTGACTGACCGAGCGACTCTTCTCCGATGCAGGGCCAGAAAAGGCAGAGGGAAGGGTCTAAACTCGGCAGTGTGGGAGCCATTTACCGAACCAGCAGTTTTCCGTCGATACATCCAGACCCCTGCCGATGTCACCGCTAAAAGCATGGCCATTCCGCCCACTACACCACCGATAATATACCCAGCCCGCTGGCTGGGTTTCTCTTCAGGATTCTCGTCCGGGCTAAGACCATCGTCGTACCTATTTATCGCAGGTTTGAGCAATGAACTAACAAAGAAAAAATCCAAGGCAAGAAGGAATAGAACGCTCACGTATAGATGACATAGTCAAAATTTAAAAAGAGATGGTCTGGCGGACCAGAAATCGAGATGTTGAGCGTGTGCGGTTTATGCTCCAGTTCGACTCGGGAGTAGGCAAGGTGTTGGTAGATATAGTCGAACCTTGACATATCTGGTTTATGCTTGAACCAGAAAGGCGATTCGTCATCCACCGTGAAGTTGGCCTCTGTTGTCGTGGTGATAAACTCGCCACAGTTATTTGCAAGAGTCAAGAAAGCATAGATCGCAGTTCCTATATAGCGATACATGGAGCTGCGTGGTAAGCATCGGGATTTAAGTCGGACAAGAATCCAGTGACTCGCCTGTAAACTCCATCCCAATTGACACAAGGTTGACGCCCTGATCTGGTCTATAGGTAGCAGCATGGTACGTGTTCAAGAATGTAAACTGCGGGTCGGGTTTGACACGACATCCTGGGCATTCTTCTCCTTCCCATATGGATCCTTCAGTTGGAAAAAATCGGGGAGTGGCGCCGGTCAATGAATCCCCGTGGTGGTCATCTATGGTGGCATTTCGCAATATAGCGCGAGCCGAAAGCACATGCCATAAAGAGAGGAACGGGGATGAAGTGAAGGGGGAGCGCCAGTGCTTCATCATAGTTGTAGGACACCTGCCGGTTTGGACACTTATGGTGGCAGCCAATTGATGATTATAGGATTTGTTCACTTTTAGAACCATGGTACAATCGAATCAACCGTTGATTGAGTGAGGCGAGTCGGGAATCTCCCGGCATGAACAAGAGAACCAAAGGCGAGATTTGTTGATGCGTGTCGTTTATGGGTGGCCCTAACCCTGGTTGAGTGTAGAACACGGCTGTGTCTCAGCGGTCGCATATGCAGGACATGCATGAGGTGCAAGGATGGCAGAATGTATCAGAGATATCTGGTCCGCATTTATACAATGGATCCAAATACAGTGGCACTCGGGCCACAGGTCAAGCCTTCATCTGGATCATGAAGATGGATGGCTACGGTCAGACATACCAAGGAGAGCGACTGAGGTGATGTAGTCTCCGTTGCTGACCTTATGTCGCCTTAAGACCACGGCTTCCAATGGAACCAAACAACCTCAACACTCCACCTCATCGACACCGCGACGATCGCATCAAGATATCATCGCATATCCGGTGTGAACAATGCAGCAAGAGGTCCCAGATTCCACGATCCTGTACAGTGTTGATCGAACATCGACCCTGAGTCGGGAATTACCGAATCAACGGCAGCNAAAGGATCAGACTCTCGGCATGTCGGCAAGTGAAGATTGATTCGACATTGCATCCCAAGAGTCCAATTAAATAACGTAGTGCACTGGTATTTAAGGATACTTGAGCTCTACGGGACCTCAGCAACACACGAGCTCGCGGGCTCTCGACTAACCGACCCAGAAAAATGACCCCATTGCTTCGCACCTCCCAGGCCCAACGAGCAAGCAGAGAGTATTGAGAGATTATGTGACATGGGCATGACTGAGTCATGAGCTAAAGAGCCTGTCAATATCACCTCAAATCCTGCAGAAATATGCTAAGAAGACCAGTGAGGTTGGCAAATATCAGCAGCAAACCACTCGCAAGCTCGTCTCAGCAAGTGAGCCTGGGAGTTGCGCATCATGCCGTGTGCCCGGCAGGTTTCTGCATTTGGAAGGTACCCCCCCCCTACCCAGCCCATCAATCATGTCCAGAATCGGGGAATCTGAGGCCTCTTGCAACCACGGAGGACGCAAGACAGACGTACGTCGACAGAGTTAATCGAGACTCGGAGAAGCCTAGCCGCGCTCGTCTGGTTGATAGACGTCCCAAGGGTCGGCTCTGCCACGGCGGTGAGTGGGACCTTGGGCGCCCGTCGCGATGACCCCAAGGGGGAACGTAGTCTGCGCTCTGACGACGGAAGAAGCCGCTAGGGCGACGAGGACGACGAGTCTTGACAGCATCTTCTTTCCTCGCTTCTTCGAAGGAGAGGAGCCGGGGGAGGATGTCCGGGTGGTCTTGATCAGGGGAATAAAACTGAGGTAGAGTAGAGTAGTAAGAGGTATTTTGGGGGGGCGTCCTGACTCTCTTGTATCCATGTGCCAGGCAAAATAGGGTGCATTATGAAACAACTTGATTTCGCAATCCAAAAATATACCACTAAGGAATGCACCAAGATCGACAACAATACTACGCAGCGACGGAGGATTACTCCACGGTGTCGGTTCAACGTGTCCTGGTGGAGCCCCGCTGCTTCGTACAAAACCTTTTCTTTGGCCGATACTTGGAAGGAGAATTTATCGGGAGCATGTTATTGATGGCCTGAAATAGGCCTCCTTCCAAGAATAGCTCCTTGAAAGCCTTTCTCTCGTCCGCCGAAGACACTTGAAATGATGAGTACACAGCACCTTTCATCCCGGCTGACTCGTTCAATAAGCAAATATGGAAGCATGATTGCCCGAATCGACGGGATCGACAGGCCTATAGGTCATTGAAGCCCAATAAAACGTAGCATTCGTTAGCTCGAAGATATACACTTTTACAGGCATATCGATTTATCCAAGATTGCCCGATACATTAAGAATGTTCTAGAGGGAATGACAGAACGAGTGGTAAAGCGTACATTCGGAAGTACAGGTCCGCGCTAGGAGTAGTAAAGCCTGATAGGTCCAAAAGAAAGCATAGCGAGAGAGAGAGGGGGAGAACGTATCCGATTCAGGAGAGTTCTACAAAGCAAAAGCACCCAAAGCAAAAGCGACAACCATCACAGCAGGATGAACTCCCGCCGACAATGACTGAGCGCCGCTACCCAGCCCTGGCAAGCCGCCACCGTTGTTGCCAGAGTTGCCAGAGTTGCCGTTGGGGGCAGTAACGGTAGTCGATGCTCCATCTGCGGTGTTCGTAGGCGGTCTGATGGTCGTCCGCGAGATAGGAGGCTCAATGGTGGTGATGGGGCCTGTAATGCCTGGTGTTGTCGTCGTTGTCAAGACATCGCGGCTGGTGGAGGGAGAAGTGGTAGAGGTACCGACTCCGCCAGGGCGAGTGGTCACGGAGACGGGAGGAAGTCCTGGAACGCCGGCGCACGTCGACTCGTAGCCTACATAGGAGCAATAATCGTTCAGGAAATGGTGGGAACCAGAATCTTTGTAATGTCACGTACTACTGATGAGCTCGTTAGCTGTGTTGTAGACAGTGACTGTAGGTGAGTTCTGGTAGTAACAGTTGACGCAGTTGTTCAGTGATGTTGCGACGGGGCGAGTGCACAGACAACCCGTCGTTGTGCAGACCTGGTGCAAAGTGGTCAGTCAAAAACGGTCGTCTTAGAATCAAACTAAATGCCTAACATCCAAAGAATTCTGGAAGGTCGAGCACTCGGTCGTGCACTGCAACGGGACGTGAGATGTGGATTCAAACAGCAGAACCCAAAAGGGACGTACAATCGATGGAGTGGTCTGACGTCTGAAGATGGATTCGAGAGACGAGCGCGCCTCGATAACACCCCCAGCCACTAGTTTTCAAATCAAAATGTTCAGTACCACTGTCAGCCCCTTTTCTGACTCGAAAACCCGGATTTGAACGTACCTTGCGAGGCAACAGCACTGACCGTGAGCAAAGTCAAGCTAGAGAAACGCATCTTCACGCAGGCTGGAATGACAAAGCAAGGTGACAGCGAGGGGGCACGTCGAGCAGGCTGTCGGTGTCAACGAGGCTTGCTTTATATACTCGACGCAAACCACCCAGAATGGCAGAATGTACGTAACGTATATAATGCCGAGTGATACCGAATCTAAGCGCTCTATCACCAGGTGTGCCAAGAACTTCAGGGTGCTATTGTACCGCTGAAAGACCTTGATTTTATCGATGGTTCACGAGTCGATAACCATCTTCGTGGAGCACCCCGAAGTGCGCTCACAACAGCTGACCGACGAGGAGCAGCGCGCCGACGGGTACCCGGTGTGCATTTGATCCGAGGTTAGGCAATGTACTTTGTGGTCGTCTGTCTGCCACACGTTGCCGGAACGCACGTTCAACACGACTATTTCGTTCTTGAAGAGCTTCTCGACCTCTGAGAGCAGCACGGATTACGAGACGCCCCTACTGCGACCTCGACCTCGTGATGACCATCCATAAATTAGCACAATAAAACGACAAGATAAGGACTCCTCGGTCAACCTAACCGAGAAGCCCAAAGGAGTTCCCGAACAACATCGAATAAATTAAACGGTATCATGGTCATGATAGGCGCCCAGCCTCAGGAACAAGGACATACTCCGGACACGACGAATGATTAGTGGGGAGGGCCACAGGGGTTGGGGGCGCAGGAAGACAAACGGCCAGCCCTGCATTCTCCTCTCCATTCTCCCTGCTGTGGCTGCGAAGTGACAGGCCAACATAAACGCGGGGTGTTCTCGACTCCGGAAGTCAATTCTTGAGCAAGACCATAAAAGACCGAAGAAATCTCGCCATACATTAGTACTAAATCACACAGTCACGATAGGATCCCCCCTTAAAATCTGTCAATCGAACAGCCTCGCGCAAACCCGACGACGACGGCGAAGTCGAAGACCGTCTCGACGCTTTCTTCCAAGTTCGACCGCCTCGACAAGACTTGTTGGTTCGGACCACGGACAAGGTAACATTTCTAGAGCGAAGGCTCGAGTATACCGGTGGTAGCAGGCCTTGCGCTTGAGGACGTTCGGGTAGGGGTCGAGGATTCAGCATGGGAGGGGCTCGAACTGGAGTTAGCACTGGATAAGGATGGACTGGAAAGACTTGGGACGGCGGTAGCGGCTGTAGAGGGCGGGATTAACGAGGATGGGGAGGGGAAGTTCATCATTGGAAGTGGAGGCGGAAGTGGAGGTCGTGGTCTTTACAGCCAGCATATCCAACGAGAAGTCGTCACAGATGATGGAGAACTCTGGGGAGACCAGTATTAAACAGCGGATCCAGCTGAATGTCACGGTTCATGGAAGGCTCACCTCTGAGCGTCTGTTGTGCCGCTTCATACGTCGGTCTGCCCAGTAGAGACAGTTCATGCAGCTGAGAAGCGCCTGGTTGTTTCTGGACATGCATAGGCAGTCAACCTCCGCACAAGACTATGCAAAAGCGTCGATAGGCGACAAAATGAGACAGTGGGTGTGTATTTTTTGCGTACTTCGAGTTGGCCTGCGGTCGAGGTACAAGGTGATTTGCACTGTCATATTCGAAAACATTCGAAGGAACCCTGGTCAGTCTTCCACCCTGTGATAGACAAAAGGTGGAAACTTTTCCTGAGGACGAGGAGGAGGCGATATGATGGTATAAGTAGTATTTCGACTCGCTATGAAAGGACCGGCCATCACTATCTGTACAGTTTGTGATTGCAGCGGGGAGTTCGAGCGATCCGCTTACCTAGGATATCACCTGGCCACATATATCCATAGGGCTGATACTAGGCATATGCCTGTACGAAGTAAAGTCCGAGGGAGGCAACCCATAGAAGGGAGCAACGAGACTATGTAGAATTCTAGTCTCCGAGTCAAGCTACCAGATCTGGCTTATCAGATGCAAATGGAATTGAGGACGAGCAAGACCCCAGGAAGTTCCCCTCAAGAAAAGCCGTATGAACGAAATGGAGGCTAGCAATAAACAAGAGACTTAGATACGACCGAATCGCGACGGACACCCTAGCGTTCGAAAGGAAAGCTCCAAGCATCAAAACGACCACGAAGCAGAACTACCTCGAGACTAGGTCACTTACAAGGGGTTTTTAGTGGGTATATTGGGCAGTAAGCGGCCACCAGGAAGGAACAGATGAGCGCAACCGTGACGAGCGGAAGTAAAATTGGTCCATTTCCCGGCAGGGGAGCCTGAGGAGTCCCACACACGGCCCATTGGGGCTCATGCGTAAAGCATTTCCTCCGGGTGATCAGAAAGGAACTCGGGGGGAAACCCGCACAACCAAGTAGGCCGAGCGACATACCGGTAGTATACTGCGCGAAGCTAACCAAAAAAAAGAGGATATCCCCCGATGTGGTATCATTGCATTTCGGATCACCAGACCTGCTGGAGTTACCAGAGTCGCCGTTGGGGGCAGTCAGATTAGTCGCTGCTCCATCCGGAGAACGTTCATACACACCATCGACATAAGTACCAACTCTGCATCGTAATCCTCGGAGCACTGGCACTACCTCTTGCCCTCGCCGGATCTAGCAAGCGTGACAATACTAATCGTTGGTTACATTAATATTAACCTGTCAAAAGACTAGAGGAGAAAAGAATTGCGCATATAGTTATACAAACGACTGTAAATCTTGTCCAATCCTACTAATTCTCGGAAATGTTCGCATCCCACTATTACTATAATACTAACGTTGTGTACACTCAGGCAGAGGCAGTGGGGCCGGCTCTTTCAGCGTCCACGGAGACAGGAGGAAGTCCTGAAACGCCATCGCACGTCTCTTCGAAGGCTACATAGAAACAATAAAGGTCAGGAAATAGTGGGGACCAGATCTGCTCAACGAAACGTCACGTACTATCGATGAGGTTGTTAGCTGCGTCGAGGACAGAGTCTGAAGGCGATTCCTGGTAGTAACAGTTGACACAGCGGTCCAACGACCTTGCAACGGAACGTGTGCACAGACACTGCGTCGTTTCGCAGTCCTAGTGCAAAGTGGTCAAAAAAACGGTGATCCTAGAATCGAACTAAAGTTGCCTAACCTCCAAGGCACTCTGGAAAGTCGAGCACTCGTCCGTGCACTGGTTACAAAAAGGGGCATTAGAAGTGAATCCAAACTCGCAGCAGAACCCAAAAAGGACGTACGACCGTTGTACTCGACAGCTGCCGTTTGAAGATGAATTCAAGAGACGAGCGCGCCTGGATGACGCTCGCAGCGACTAGTTTTCGAAATAAAAAATTCAGTAACACTGTCAATCCCTTTTCCGACTCTGGGTTAAAAGCCCGGATTTGAACGCACCTTGCGAAGCAAGAGCACCAGCCAAAAGCAAGGTCAAGCCAGAGAAACGCATCTTCACGTAGGCTGAAGGTGATAGCGAGGGGGAAACGTCGAGTAGACTGTCTGTGTGGTACCAACAGGGCTTGCGTTTATATAGACTCGACGACGCAAACCACCAGGAATGTCAGTATAAAACCAACCTAAGCGCTCGATCACCAGGTGTGCCAAGAACTTCAGGGCGCTGTTGTACTGAAAGATCTTGATTTTATCGATGGTTTACAAGTCGACACGAGTCGATAATGATCCCCGACGAGGAGCAGCACCGCGACAGGGGCCCAGTGTGCATTCGATCTGGGGTTGGGCATTGTACTTTAGGCTGTCTGCACGTTGCCTGAACGCACTTTCAACATGACTATTTCATTCTTGAAGAGCTTCTCGACCTCTGAGAGCAGCACGGGGTACGATGGGCCCCTGCTACGACTTCGACCTCGTGATGACCATCCATAGATTAGCGCAATAAAACAACAAGAAAAGACTCCTTGGTCAACCTAGCCGAGAAGCCCAAAGGACCTCCCAAATAAATAGAACGGTATCATGGTCATGCTCCGGACACGACGAATGATTAGCGGGAGCGTCACAGGGGTTCGGGACGCAAGAGACAAACGGCCAGCCTTCATTCTCCTCTCCATTCTCCCTGCTGTGGCTGCAAAGTGACAGGCCACGATATAAAATGCGGTGTGCTCTAGACTCCGAAAGTGACCTCTTGAGCAGGACTTTCCGGTTAAAAGACCGAAGAAAACTCACCGCTCATTAGTGCTGTATCACACAGTCACG
Source organism: Candolleomyces aberdarensis (assembly GCA_004126415.1). Lineage (NCBI taxonomy): Eukaryota > Fungi > Basidiomycota > Agaricomycetes > Agaricales > Psathyrellaceae > Candolleomyces > Candolleomyces aberdarensis. The sequence continues at coordinate 22,024 of SDEE01000033.1, forward strand.
ATAGGATCCCTCTTGCCCAGGTTATCTGTCAGCCACCAACCCAAGAGCCGACCGAACAGCCTTACGCAAACCCGACGACGACGGCGAGGTCGGAGACTGTCTCGACACTTTCAGGTTCGACCGCCTCGACAAGACTTGTTGGTTCGGACCACGGACAAGGTAACATTTCTGGGGCGAAGGCTCGAGTATACCGGAGGTGGTAGCAGGACTTGTGCTCGAGGCCGTTCGGGTGGGGGTCGAGGATCCAGCATGGGAGGGGCTCGAGCTTGATCAAGTGGAACTGGCGCTAGATACGGTCGAACTGGAAGTACTTGGGGCGGCGGTAGCGGTTGTGGAGGGTGGGCTTGACGAGGATGTGGAGGTCCGCGTAGAGGTCGCGGTTGTGGTCGTAACAGTCAGCATATCCAACGAGAAGTTGTCACAGATGACGGAGAACTCTGGGGAGACCAGCCTTAACCGGCGGATCGAGTCGAGTCTCAGGGTTCATGGAAAGCTCACCTCTGAGCGTCTGTTGTGCCGCTTCATACGTCGGTCCCTCCGGGCCCGCCCAGTAGAGACAGTTCATGCAGCTGAGAAGCGCCTGGTTGTTTCCGAACGTGCATAGGCAGTCAACCTCCGCGCAAGACTATGCAAATAGGCGACAAATCGAGAAAGTCAATGGGTCTTTTTTGCGTACCTCGAGTTGGCCTGTGATTGAGGTACAAGGTGATTTGCACTGTCATATTCGAAAACATTCGAAGGAACCCTGGTCAGTATTTCCACCCTATGATAGACAAAAGGTGGAAACTTTTCCTGAGGACGAGGAGGAGGCGATATGATAATTTCAACTCGCTATGAAAGGACCGGCCATCACTATCTGTACAGTTAGTGATGTCAGCAGGGCGATCCGCTTACCTAGGATATCCCCTGGCCACACATATCCATAGGGCTGATACTAGGCATATGCCTGTACGAAGTAAAGTCCGGGGGGGGCAACCCNATTGAAGGGAGCAACGAGACTATTCGGAATTCTAGTCTCCGAGTCAATTTACCAGATCTGGCTTCTCAGATGCAAATGGCGAATTGAGGACAAGCAAGACCCCAGGAAGTTCCCCTCAAGAAAAGCTAGAAGAGCGAAATGGAGGCTGGCAGTAAACAAGAGACTTAGATACGACCGAATCGCGACGGACATCCTAGCGTTCGAAGGGAAAGCTCCAAGCATCAAAACGACCACGAACCAGAACTACCTTGGGACTAGGTCACTAACAAGAGGGTTTCAGTGGGTACATTGGGCAGTAAGCGGCCACCAGGAAGGAACAGATGAGCGCAACCGTGACGAGCGGAAGTAAAACTGATCCATTTCCCGGCAGGCGAGCCTGAGGAGTCCCACACACACGGCCCATTGGGGCTCATGCGTAAAGCATTTCCTCCGGGTGATCAGAAAGGAACTCGGGGGGGAAACCCACACAACCAAGTAGGCCGAGCGACATACCGGTACAGCGCGAAGCTAACCAAAAAAAACAAAAAAAGATATCCCCCGATGTGGTACCATTGCATTTAAACCAGACCTGCCGGAGTTACCAGAGTCGCCGTTGGGGGCAGTCACATTAGTCGCTGCTCCATCCGGAGAATGTTCATACAGACCATCAACATAAGTACCAACTCTGCATCGTAATCCTCGGAGCACTGGCACTACCTCTTGCCCTCGCCGGATCTAGCAAGCGTGACAATACTAATTGTTGGTTACATTAACCTGTCAAAAGACGAGAGGAGAAAAAATTGCGCATATAGTTATACAAATGACTGTAAATCTTGTCCAATCCTACTAATTCTCGGAAATGTTCGCATCCCACTATTACTAACGTTGTGTATACTCAGGCAGGAGCAGTAGGGCCGGCTCTTTCAGCGTCAGTGGTCACGGAGACAGGAGGAAGTCCTGAAACGCCGGCGCACGTCTCTTCGAAGGCTACATAGAAACAATAGAGGTCAGGAAATAGTGGGGACCAAAATCTACTCAACGAAACGTCACGTACTATCAATGAGGTTGTTAACTGCTTCAAGGACAGACTGTGAAGGCCCTTTCTGGTAGTAACAGTTGACACAGGAGTTCAACGACCTTGCAACGGAACGTGTGCACAGACACTGCGCCGTTTCGCAGTCCTAGTGCAAAGTGGTCAAAAAACGGTGATCCTAGAATCGAACTCAAGCTGCCTAACCTCCAAGGCACTCTGGAAAGTCAAGCACTCTTCCGAGCACTAGTTACAAAAGGGGGCATTAGAAGTGAATCCAAACTCGCAGCAGAACCCAAAAAGGACGTACGGCCGTTGTACCAAGCTGTCGCTTGAAGATGAACTCAAGAGACGAGCGCGCCTCGATGACGCTCGCAGCGACTAGTTTGCAAACCAAAAAATTCAGTACCACTGTCAATCCCTTTCTGACTCTGGGATTTGGATTTGAACGCACCTTGCGAGGCAAGAGCACCAATCATAAGCAAGGTCAAGCCAGAGTAACGCATCTTCACGTAGGCTGAAGTGAGAAAGCAAGGTGATAGCGAGGGGGGAAACGTCGAGTAGACTGTCTGTGTGGTACCAACAGGGCTTGCGTTTATATAGACTCGACGACGCAAACCACGAGTAATGTCAGTATATACCGAACCTAAGCGCTCGATCACCAAGTGTGCCAAGAACTTCAGGGCGCTGTTGTACTGAAAGATCTTGATTTTATCGATGGTTTACAAGTCGACACGAGTCGATAATGATCCCCGACGAGGAGCAGGACTGCGACAGGGGCCCAGTGTGCATTTGATCTGGGGTTGGGCATTGTACTTTAGGCTGTCTGCATGTTGCCTGAACGCACTTTCGACATGACTATTTCATTCCTGAAGAGCTTCTCGACCTCTGAGAGCAGCACGGGGTACGATAGGCCCCTACTACGATTTCGACCTCGTGATGACCATCCATAGATTAGCGCAATAAAACAACAAAGAAAGACTCCTTGGTCAACCTAGCCGAGAAGCCCAAAGGACCTCCCAAATAAATAGAACGGTATCATGGTCATGCTCCGGACACGACGAATGATTAGCGAGAGGGCCACAGGGGTCCGGGACGCAGGAGACAAACGGCCAGCCCTTCATTATCCTCTCCATTCTCCCTGCTGTGGCTGCAAAGTGACAGGCCAAGATATAAAATGCAGTGTGCTCTAGACTCCGAAAGTGACCTCTTGAGCAGGACTTTCCGGTTAAAAGACCGAAGAAAACTCACCCCTCGTTAGTGCTGTATCACACAGTCACGATAGGATCCCTCTTGCCCAAGTTATCTGTCAGCCACCAACCCAAGAGCCGACCGGACAGCCTTGCGCAAACCCGACGACGACGGCGAGGTCGGAGACTGTCTCGACACTTTCAGGTTCGACCGCCTCGACAAGATTTGTTGGTTCGGACCACGGACAAGGTAACATTTCTGGGGCGAAGGCTCGAGTACACCGGAGGTGGTAGCAGGACTTGTGCTCGAGGCCGTTCGGGTGGGGGTCGAGGATCCAGCATGGGAGGCGCTCGAACTTGATCGAGTGGAACTGGCGCTAGATACGGTCGAACTGGAAGTACTTGGGGCGGCGGTAGCGGTTGTCGAGGGTGGGCTTGACGAGGATGTCGAGGTCCGTGTGGAGGTCGCGGTTGTGGTCGTAACAGTCAGCATATCCAACGAGAAGTCGTCACAGATGACCGAGAACTCTGGGGAGACCAGGGTTAACCGACGAATCGAGTCGAGTGTCACGGTTCATGGAAGGCTCACCTCTGAGCGTCTGTTGTGCCGCTTCATACGTCGGTCTCTCCGGACCTGCCCGGTAGAGACAGTTCATGCAGCTGAGAAGTGCCTGGTTGTTTTCGGAGTTGCATAGGCAGTCAAGCTCCGCACAAGACTATGCAAAAGTGTCAATAAACGACAAATCGAGAAAGTCGGTGGGTATTGTTTGCGTACTTCGAGTTCGCCTGTGATTGAGGTACAAGGTGATTTGCACTGTCATATTCGAAAACATCCGAAGGAACCCTGGTCAGTCTTCCACCCTATGATAGACGAAAGAAGGATGGCATGCTCACCTCATCTGGGACGGCATCTATGAGCGGTTCGTCCCTATCCTGTGCCAAAACTACCGCTAAAATCGAAGGTCAAGATCTCAGTCAACAAAGACCAAAAGGAAAACGTACCAAAGCGCAGCAGAAGACACAGTACCCAGCTAACTCCCAACCAGCTTTGAAAACGGGTCGCTCTTGCCATCTTGTCGTAGTCTTCAATTCAGACCTTCAGGATAGCGAACACGAGGAAAGGAGTAGTAGACCAGCAGAACATATCTCGGGCTAGATGGTGCGAGTAATCAAGCAGCATGCTGCGCTCACCAAAACGTTGTAGCCGCATTGCCCTTAGCAAAGCCAAGGCAGTGCGCTCCAACCCCCTTTCCTTGAGCCACGAGGCCAAGGACACGAGGGGCAGCCCATTTAGCACTTGCCTGAAAGAGGAGGTGGGGTACTCTTATCCACCGCGCGGGGGCCAAACTGCGCAATGATATCGATTTGGCCGGAAGGGAGCAGATCAATTAAAAGCTAGCGATTTTCATGTTGGTTAGTTAGCGGGTCACTCGTGTGGTCGATCTCATTTCATTTTCATCTAGGGACGCACGGATGATTCACTCCACTAATGCAGCCCCGAGTGTGGGCTAAGTATGAGTGAACGGGAAGAGATGTGATTCTGATGTTAATAATACATATAGCAGTTTGACTTTGATTCTTCGGATCTGCGAACTCGGTATCATCGTTTACCATTTCTCGTGAGCAGGGCGCACTGGAAGATCGAGGTGAGCACTTGCTGCGTTGATACCCCAGCAGATGAACAAGAACTTACAGTCCAACTCCCAAGTCCAGGACGAGTTATCTTGATTGGCCAAGTAGAGATATGACTGAATGAACGCATGAAGTGAGTGGGTTTCATTTCGATTGAAACACTATGATGTTCACATACCTCTGCGATACTCTCGGGACGAAGCCTCAAATTATCGTTGTTCTCCCAGCTGGGGTCATTCCTGCTCTCCTTAACTCGGTCAGTGATAATGACACCGTCAACGATAACCTAGATGGAAGAAAGACATTAGATCCAGGTGTTTCAAGACAAACAAGGTTTGACGTACATGGGAGACATGAATGTTGTCTTTCCCGAATTCTTTCGCAAGGCTCTGGGACAAGGCCCTCGCACCGTGCTTAGCGGCGGCGATGGCGCTGGTCACGACATTGCCTCTGATGCTGGCAGTGGCGCCGGTGAATATCAACGCGCCCCGCTTCCCGTTCGTCGAGTCGATCCCGTTTTCCTTGAATGACAAGATGGATTGACGTGCGAAGGCAAACGCCGCCGCGACCCCCGTATCCAACGAGAGTTGAACATCCTCGGGCGTAATTTCTAGAAACGGTTTCCAAACGAGCTGGCCTACATTCCACACCGCCGCCCGTATCTCGTACTCCGGTTTCGGGAAGCGTTGTTTAATGGCGGCCCACGTCGTTGCGATGTCTTCATGCGAATAGGATTTCAGCGGGAATGGGGCGGCCTGGCCTCCCGCTGAATTGATTTCATCCGAGATCTTGGTCAAAGAATCAGCTCCCCTGGCGATGAGCGCGACGCTGTATCCGTTCTTTGCGAAGAGGCGGCTGCGGGTAGGCCATACCAACGATAATGAAATTAATATCAGTTAATTTGGAATATGGACCTCCGCCAGGACGACGGTACTCACGCCGTTGCTGCCCCGGTACCACTCCCGTTTCCGACACCTGGAGGCCGACGACGGACGTTCAGCGCGCTGACGACGACAATCAAACGTCATGGAAGACCCCTACAACATACCCGCGACAACGAAAACTCGTTTAGCGACGTTTGCTGCCATGGATATGGATGTGTTTCGATGATATGGAACTGTGGTCCAGATTCTAGCCTCTTTATACCGCCATAGTCAGCTACATTGGGCAAGCAAGGAAGATAGCGCAGGGATTAGAAAGCACAGACATATACCTTAGTCAGACGGATTTCATGAGCCAGTATTGAATGAATGGGCTGCTCGAGGAGAAGGACCGGAGCACATCATGGTGGTCGACGAAGACGAATGCATTGGCTGAGTCATCGACCCTGGCTTGCTCCCAACCATGATGACCTCGTCCGACCATGAGCTAATTTCGGCTGATGGCCACACCTCATTACCACTGGACGGGTCTGAACCCATGGTTGACGCGAAAATGGAATTGAATGAAGATTCCAGTGCCAATGAGTCTGGGGTACCAGCTGCCGATGACGGGGAGGACCCCGAAGACATGTGCAGCATTTGTCTTCATCGTGTCGAGGACCGTACTGTGATACCGAACTGCTCTCATGAGTTCTGCTTCGAGTGTCTTCTTGTCTGGACCGGTGAGTCGAGGTTTACTGTCAGAATTGACGCTCGAGGCTCATTGTCTTGGCCAGGCCAATCAAGACGATGTCCTCTGTGTAACCAGCCAGTCGGGGACTATCTCATCCATAGCATCAGATCCCGATACGATTACCGAAAACACTTTCTTCCCCCTTTGAAAGGCTCATCCCCGACTCGGCAGAGCGAACATGAAAGTGTTATAAACAATGCTCGCCAAAGGGTAGCGAGGAGACGCCGAGAGAGGCAAAGGAACACCCGCCATGATGAATTAGACGAAGCAGACCGCCTCGAGAGGTCGATTGCAAAGAGAAGATGGATCTATGAACACAACCTATACGCGAAGGTAGCTACGGCTTCCATCTCTTCACCTCTCCGTTCTCATAGCAATTTACCCAAGCATGTTGGGTCAAATAGCTATACAAAGTACCGTCCCTATCCTACACCGAGTCAATTTACTGCTTCTCCGGATCTTATATCGCGCACGACGACATTTCTACGAAGAGAGTTGCGTGTTTGGGAAGGTCTAGATGTGGAGGTTCGTTTATTTCATTATGTCTTCGCATACGTAGGACCACGCTAACCCCTCAATGTAGTTCCTAATCAACCTCATTATACCCTTAATGAAAAACATCGACATCCGGTCCGAGTCCGCTGTTAAATTGCTCTCGGAGTTTCTTGACATAGATGCTCAGCCCACTGCGGATGGCAAATATGTGAATGCAGAACACTTTGCACACGGTCAGCTGGGTGTACCTTCTTCCTCTATGATGCCTCACTAATGCAGATGTCCCTTTAGAGGTATATTGCTACATTCGATCACCTTACAAAGACCTATTTGTCTACGATACGATAGTTCAGGCAAGTCCATTCAGATTTCCTAAAGAGCTGGTATGGGATGTTAAGGTTGCACCGACTTTTTTGCAGTATGATTCCCCACCAGGAATACAGCCACCGCCCGAGATATCACGAAGAAGAAGACGGTGGAACCATCATAATGATTCGCGTTCATTGTCCCCTCCAGGTGATTCACGGGAGGAACCCTCAATGTCATTTCGCGGCGAGCCTTCTTCATCTTCCCGCAGAAGGCCGGCCTCCCCGCACCAATTCGATCGCGAGTCTCGACCACACCCAAACCATCGCCTTTCCAATTCAAAGCTAAGCGATGAGATCGAAAGGGTGGCGTCCAGTAGCCTTGGCGGATTGGACAGCGCGATATCAACGGTGAAGACCAATCCCATTGAAGCGCCGTCACTCACACCAGGATTTTCCATGAAGAACGTGACGAGCACGAATATGGATTTCAACATTTCATCTGAAGACGGTACTTAAATTTTACCCTCATGAGTCATATGGACGGTCTTATGCAGATTTCTATAGATCGGAAGGGCAAGGGACGGGAGATCCAGCATAGTCGCTCGCCACCATTAACCCTGAATGCTCGGCCTCCGGAGAATCATTGTGGTACCGACATAGAGGATATCGGCCTCTGTACTTCCAGGCCCTCTGAGCTTGAGACGGATTCTTGCTCTCGATGCGAGAACCCGGACAAGACGGAGGCTGGGAAAATTTCCATGGCCAGGCGTCCTGCGAGTCGGAAGGATTTGAAGTCTTCGATTCGTTCATACCTTGGGGAACGTCCGGCCAGTGTACCACCTTCAAACTCTTAGTTCGACACAGCGAGCGAGTGAATCTTATCTGATTCTGTACACTTCAACTGTCTGTCCTTTGTCCTCAGAATTTCTAGACTGGTTTTCGATCACAGTGGCTGGATCATTACGAAGAGGGTGCCAGGTATTCATGTCGAGAGGAGAATAACTTCCATCGGATTTCTTTCACACAAATCCAACTTCCGACTCTCAGCGTCTCGTCACCTTTCGTCATCTGGTTAGGCGTTCGAGCCGCATGATTCAATACGATGACCAGATTACAGGGAACCTACAATGATGGTGGCGTTTCCGAAAAAAACCACTGATACACGTAGCGTCAGTGTGTGCATCGAATAGGAAATAGGAAGTATGATTCTCCCGATACATGAAATGCGTCCCTGCAGTTGAGATGGTAGGCAATCTCCCCAGCTGGCCCACGAATCCTCACCTCGCTTCAAGTCACAAGCAGCTGGAATGACAGAGTTCGCTCCCCAGCCACGTGCGATCGACACCGCTTTTTCGATCGGTTCTGCCAGATTAGGGAACACTCCCAATCTAAATCCGCTCGACTGCTCGATCGCGTTTGATCCCCCATCAGTGCTTCGCTGCCTTCGCATAACCAAAGGATAACCGAACGTAGGGGTGTTGAAGGCCCTGGAATGCGGAAATAAAGGCGTCCGAGGCTGGAAAAAGGCAAGCCTTTGTCAAGTCAGGTCCCTCTTCTATCAGACCATGTCTTCGATAGGTTTATACCGCTTCTCGAAGACGCTTCTTGAAGTTCTGGAAGTCCTCTTCGATCCCATGGCTGCGCTCACCCCGTGTCCGTGTCCCTCGTACATGAGGCGACCCGCGGCAAGCCATTTGATTGGAAAATCTGACTGATATCATGCCGAGGGAAAGAATGGACTCACGATCCCCTATTAAGCTTCTCGGCGGTGAGAAAACTGGAGATATTCATCGGTTTATGATGCCCTCTGTCGGTCGCTTTAGCACGGAGCACCTGTTTTTTTTTTATTCAAAACGCTTGGACTCGGACTCCCAAGTTTGCGTGCGATGTCCTCGGTCTAGATCTCAATGAAGCTGCGCAGAGGATGGAGACACAATTACTTTCCCTGACAAGGAACCTACGGCCGGCGCCAATCGACCCATGCTATTTAGAATGATAACATGTACATATGTATTGCATCGCGCACGCGACTCCCTGCTGTCTGTCAAATCGGACATGTCACCTCCCAGAACGGCCTTTGGATGGATGAATGAGATTCGGAAATGTATTAGATTAGATTTGTACAGTAGACAGTGACAACTATATACAATTAGTAACAAAGACAGGTATGGTAATAGGCTACAACAACCTGCAAGGTAATAATAAACGAGTGTGGTAAGTACGAGTGAGTTTCGGGCAATGTATACACGAGGCTGAGGCTAATTAATGAATGAAAGACGAAAACGTGTCAAGGTGGGGAAGGGAAAGGAACGGACGCCGGTGGGTACATTGCAGGAGGACGCTATCGGCGAGGTTAAATTACGAAATAGTAATAGATCTGTAGAGGTAGAGAGATAAGGGGGTATTATAACGAAAATAAGTTCCAGAGAGAGAATCCCTATGATGCATGCTGCTTGATCGTGACGGGGTGATGCAGATGGTGCGTGCGTTCGTGGGGTGGGCCATGTCGTATATGGTAATTTGAAACAATGAAGGACGCAAGAGTCGGAGGAAAAAAGAGTGCGAAGTTTTTGATATCGAAGCATCGTGTACGATTCGTTAAAGGCGTTAAGCGGTCGATTGGCACAAAGGCCAGAAATTTAGATTCATCATCGTAATTGGGTTGTCGGACGACATTCCAGTCACTGCTCATGATCATCTGAAGAATACTCGACTTCCTTGTCGTCGCCACCTCGATCTTGAATGTTCGTCGCTGACGCTGCGACGGCCGGTGTGAATGGAACGAAGATCTCACGTACGGGATCGTAGCGGCCTGAACGTGATGTGGGAGGTGGTGAAATGGAATCATCTTCAGAGGGCAGCCGATGCCCAGGGCTAGGCTGTGGCGTTCTCCCCCTTGGTGGCGCATGTCGCACATGGATAGGACTTCGAAGATCTGACCGATGGTCGCCCAGCCTTGGAGAACCAGGCGCTTGCGTCAGGGCTGATCGCGTATTGGCTGAATGGGAGGCGGCGCTGGACCAGCTTTCAGACCTTGGGCGGGCATGCGTACCGTAGGTCCCTGGGCTCCACTGAGGGGTGGGCTCCAATGTGAAAGGCGGCGGAAGATGGACAGCCGAAGTACCGGGATGGAGATCGGGAAGTTGGTGAGCAAATCGAGGACCTGGGGATGGTGTCCTGCGGGGCAGAATTGGCGCCATGATTGGTGGCGTTTCTCGTCTGACTGGGTACGATGGTTGGCCATAATAGTATCCAGGGTGGGCAGAGGTGGAGGGTCGGCTTGACGTCAAAGGGGGCAAGGTCCGAGATGGGTCCCATTCTCTTCGGACGCTCGACGACGCTGTGACCGGTCTGTGGATCGAGGCTGAACGGATCGGCGGAGAGGTGTTCGAGCTGCCAGGACTCCCATGACGAAAGAAGGCCCTATGAGGGAAATGAGGGTCTGTCGGCGGGGCTGACATCGGGAGATCTCTTCCGTAACTGGGACTGGTACGGTGCCGTGATAAATGAGCCCCTGGCATTCCTGGGCCAAGCAGTCGGGGCGTGTCTCCTTCAACAGAGGGCGGAGTGGGGGGGAAATGCTGAGCGTACTGCTCACGACCAATCTCTGGACTTCGCAAGCCACTTGACGAGCTTGCAACCGGGTACTGGTAGTTGACTGGCATCCGGGAATGGCTTGATGTCGGATGCATCCCAACGTCTGAAGAGTAGGGTGTCGTAGGATACGGTCCATACTGTGGAGCGCGACTTGCATGCGCTTCACCTTGACTTCGAGGACGTCTTGCCTTCTGACGTTGATTCTACACGGAGCAGTTAGTGGTCAGGCTTGTACACGGACATGATGTTGGGACACACCTGAAACCAGATCTAAATCGTTCATGTGAAAATTCGGTCCTAATACTGAAATTTTATGAGAGCGTTCTTACCTGGACTTTCCGTGCACTCAGACCAATGGCGCGGCCAACCTCTTCCCGCATGGCCGTGGTCGGGAATCGGGACTAGAATGGAACGGAATGGATTAGCGAACAACCCCGGAAGAAGGTCGCGAAGGAAGCGTACTTGGGCGAGAAGTGCGTGCAAAACCGCCGCTTGGTGGGGCGTCGTCAACGTCCGTGTCCTCTTTTTCTTCTGGGGGGCAGCGCCGGTGGCACCTGGATTTTGGGTAGTCTTCTTCTGGTCGATCTCAGTGTCGGCCATCCCGCTCTGTGAATCAGAGGATGGACTCGACCGAGAGTGTTCGTGATATCGTTCCTGAGGGTCAACGGAGGCCCGTCGAAGTCGTTTAGCCATGGGTGATTCCTCAGGTATGTCTTCAGCTTTGCGGACGACTCCACGCTGAGGGGAGGAGCGGGGACTAGAGGTACGGGGAGCGGGAGGAGTGATCGAGGAAATGACGGAAGATGCCGTCTGGGAGTGTATACTCGTATGTGTTGCAGCGGTAATATCTTGTGGCTGCGTTCGTCCGGGAAATGATGAGTCGTCGATTGGTGCAATATTAGTACTTGAGCTGAGTGGCTTCGGGGTGGGAGTCGAAGAACGAGATTTAGACATCCAGGCAGGAGAGTACGGTTGGGGTGCGGCCGAGGATACACGAAGCAGGGCCTTGTTAGACTTCAGTGCATCGAAGAAAGAGACAAGCGGGGCGGGGAAAATGAAGGAGGGGAAAGCGGGAAGAAATGAGTGAAGGTGGTGGTTGTGGTGGTCGTGGTGGAACAATGGCTCGTCCAAGTTCTCCGAACGTAGACGGTATAGCAATTGCCGATATCTGTCGCAACCAACTTTGCAACGCCCATTTGCGCAGGCCATGCGCACGGTTAAATTGAGTATCGTTGCGTAAGGGGACAACCCGGGTTATACTATAATTTGTTTACCCTTCATTACTGTATCCCTATCTTGAATCTTGATCTCGCACTCCTGATCTTGAGCTAATTGGGTGCGTGGTATGTCTCCTGGCAGTAACCCCGAGAGCTCCGGCGCATAATGGACACGTCGCTAGAGCAATTATGGATACCAGAAGAGGTTGTGGCAGCAATTTCTATGGTCAACGACGACGGTTGCAAGAGAGAGCCTTTGCGATGTCACAGCAACGAACAACTCGTAGGAAAATATCGTTGTCACGGTTTGTCGCCGTAACACATGACCAATTTGGAAAGAGTTACCTATTGGAGCGAGTCCATGAATTCGAACGGAGTTGCCTGTTCCGGTGGACCGCACTAATTTGACACAGACATATGAACATTCCCTGGATATTAGGCACTCAGTAAAGAGGTTGAGGCGGGTCAAAGTCGGTTTGGCGCAAAGGGAATCGACATTCTCGGCATCACCCAACGGTGCAATCAGTCGAGTTTGTTACCTATCCTTGATCACCTGTTGACAGCGGGTCCCGGAGATATTGCTCAAGCGGAAAGTAACCAAGCAGCGATCCTGACTCCTGGGAAGTGAGACCGGGGGCGAAATACGAGTGAATATTGTCTAGACACCCTTGCGATCGTCGCTGACTAGGTGTGATAATGGGTTACGCCCACCGTACGACCGCGACGGTGGCGTCTGATAATTACGGTCTCCAGGACCCCCCTTCGCAAGGCTCATGGGAAGAAGGAGAATTTTGTATCATAATAGGAAATGAGATAAAGCAGAGAATTTTCGCGGAAGTCGTTTAATGACTGTGGATAGCCACAATTAAGCATCGACAATGGAGGCAACTCGTTTCATAAAGAAGCGCATTCCGAGAGGTTACCAGGCCACGAGGTCGTTCTGAATATTAAAGGTCCGTCTCGTTCTTTTTGACCCATTCAAAAGCGATTCAATGCAGCGCCTTCGTCCACACGCCTAGGCCCAATTGCACTGCTGCAGAGACCACGAGGACGGTAGACCAAATTCGAGGTCTCCGGGTGGTTTGGTAGCTTAGAAGGGCAAAGCAGGATGGGGCGTTGAGCTCGGCGACCCAACATGTAATAATTAACATAGCGCTGCAACGGGAAGGGGCGATGGAAGTTTTTCAATTGAGATCGTAGATCGCGGGCAAGAGTACACCCAGAGGATGCTAGATTCAGCCACGCCGCGGAGCGTTTCAAGAAGGCAGACACCGAAATCGACAATGAATATAGAACATCTGATCATGTTCACGGGATTGCTCATGAATTGTGAAGCTCGATCCAGTAGCTGGTCAAACACGGGGACGTTTTCTTCACCTTGGGAGATGTTCATCTTTGGTCTAGTGATATATGAGTGGTCTCCTGACACCACAGAGAACGGCCTATTTGTTCAAGTTCGGGGGTCGTAGTCCAATGAACGATGGCGCAGACAGGCAACATACGGAGCCATTAGTAGATGGCCAACCCAGCAATAGGGCGGTATGCGCGGACCAAAGCGGTGAGAAAGATCCTTGAGGAACGAGGCACACCGTAAAGTGTAGACCATCATATGTGTTTATAGTTTGATACGGATCAAGGAATGGAAGCAGAAATATTATAGCCCAGAGCAAGTTATGAGAGTGTCATCCTGGAGAAATTGGAAATTGCCCCGTAGGTACGCCCGAAGGACAGACTAGGAAATCTCCAAATGAACTTCCGTCCGAGTCCGTGTTTGACCGGAGGCATCTCAGGAGTTAAGAACGAGAGGTACACGCCGGAGGCCACGTATGGGTAGAATTATGCAGAATCAGCAAGCATAAGTGTTGGTGAGAAAGCCTGTGTTTCAAGGCTATGGCTGTCGTCGCAAGGAGTGGATTGCGCAAAGTGAGCCCCGGGGAAAGCTAAGAATTAGCCGATGACCATGACCGTGACGAATTCCGAGGCCAAAAATGAAAACTCCTTGTAGGTTAAACTAAGTAACCCCCGAGTAGAGCCTAAGCATTAAAAGTCAGAGTAACTTTATTCATTTGGAAGGAGGAGGAGTTGTTACGATGTCCAAAGCAAGCCATGGTGTCGGGTAAACGGAGGAAATAGCAAGATCGTTTGGTCTGTTTCAACCACATTACGAGCTGCTCTATCCAAGCAAAAACTTTCGTTGGCCATAGGACAGAGACTGGGGCTTTTGGCTGCTGCTGAGCTGGTTCCAGGGCCTGTGGAGGGTGAAAACGTCGAATGTTGAGAGGGGAACAACGGTCAACGTTCAACGACTGGAACGGGCTGGTTTGGTTGGTCATCACGTGGGCCCGAAGCATTGAACCGGTTCATTTAGCCAACCGGGCCAAATCTGGCTGGTCACGCGTTTCTTGCCATTTATCTCCCTCGACTGCAGGAATTCATGTCCTCCGCCTTTTCCTCGAATAACGACCACCGTGCACCCTTGAAGGCGGCGAGCTCGGGTCTAAAGCTCGTTTTGCCACCGTTGAAGAGTGTCCTCGAGGCTAAGAACAAGAAGGCGAAGCCACGCTCAGGTTCAATCTCGTTTCCATCGCCAGCAGTCCAGGATGTCGTCGAAATCGTGGAGAAGAAGCCACCACGTCCAGTCAAGCTTAAACCGCTGAAGGAGGTACTGGGGAAGCTGATTCAACAGATAAAAAAGTGCGTGGTGCTATATGAGGTGGTACGATGTCTAACGTTTCGTAGGAAAGACGACTATGCCTTCTTTCTGGCACCTGTGGACGCAGAAAACGTCCCGGGTTACTTAGACGTCGTCAAGTGCCCAATGGATCTTGGCACGATGACAGAAAAAGTCAACAGAGGCAGATATCGCTCGCTCGACGACTTCGCCAATGATCTACGACTTGTCACCACCAACGCCAAGATCTTTAACCCACCAGGCTCAATATACTACACAGAAGCCGAGCGGATAGAAGCGTGGGGCTTAGACCACATCAATAAGGCAGCAGGCACGGTCGTACAGCATGAATCGGATTGGAACATAGACATAGAGAGGGAAGACGATACGCCCACAACCGTGCAAGTGGAGCCGATGGAAGAGGAGGAAGACCGCATGGATGTGGACGAGCAGAGTCGCGCTCGCTCAGTTTCAGTACTGTCCCAGCCCCAGCCTGGCTCAACACGGCGAGGCCCTAGAGGCCCGTACAAGAAGAACGCCCAGGCGAACACACCGCAAATTTCAGAATCGATCGACTCTGAAGGGCGGTTACCCGGTTCGAAGGATGGCGTCGGCGCCTTCCCACCCCAGTCCGACTGGGCGAAGATGATGCTCTCGCTTAAGCTGAAGGGTGAGTGGAAGTGTTTTCATGTTACTTAAATCTAACATCTTGCAGGCAAAAAGTACAAAACGAAGAAGGAACGTATGAAGATAGAAAAGGAAGGCCCGCCTACGCTTCCAGAGGGAAGTTTGGACTACACCGAGATGGAAGATCCATTTTCTGTGCTCTGCAATCTCGTCCCAGATTCACCATCACGACCCGCTCTGGCCCCTCTGTATCCTCCCCTGTTCAGTCCACCGCAAGAGACTGGAATCCAACCGTCAATATCTACGTCATCTATCGACGGAAAAACGCCTCAATCTCAATCTTCTACCTACCCCGCAGCGATCAGTGTCCCACTCGACTACACTCTACCAGAAATCTCCAGCGGGACTAAATTCCGCCATTGGACCATCAGTCGCAACGTGAACCCTCGTCAAAAAGCCAAAGACAAGGACGACGAGCCCGAGACCACCGAATCACCCCCATGGCAGGTGCCTCGCGAACTACACGCCGCGGACTTTGGCTCGTTCTCGCTTCTAGCTGGGGCACTAGCCGACGAGATGAGGCGGAGAGGGATGACTCCATGCACTGTCCAGGATGGTCAGGAGCAAGAGATCCACTTCGATTGGATACGAGATGATATCGAGGCATCTCAGGCCGAACAGCCAGAATCTTACGTGCACGACATGGTGTACGGGGGTGTGGATGGACTTGCGTATGTGCGCAGCCTAGCTGAATTCATGCGCTACACACCTTCAGAGGCCGTTGACTACGAGGAAGACGTGAAGGAAGAGGTCAACATTCTTGGTCTTCCGCTGGCCAAGTGGGTGGAAGAAAACGTCGTGGACGTCTTGACGGGTGGCCGGCACGGACTTCTCCAGATGTTATGAACGGGAAGGTCGATTCATCATCACCCGCGGCGAAGCAGGCTGTCACCTCCTTGCACGAGTACCCAGTGTGGAGTGCTGCGCTGTTCGCTCTCCATAGCATCAACGCGAACAAAATGGATATGGCTGCTCTCATTAATCACCGGGAGGAACTCTATCTTAGCGAAGAGGAATGGCTCGGGAAAGAGCTGAGGGAGAGGAGGACGCAGGAGGCGAGTGCGGCTAGGGCGAAGTTGGGAAATGGGGATACAATGGAGGGCGTTGAAACGGCCAACACGGCTGTGAAGGACGACCCCCAGTCGGAGGGTCCGGAAGAGCTGAAGGAGGTTTTGGATTATGTCGCCGCAATGATTGTTGACATTAATCACCGCACCATCTTCAAGATTGGGCCGCCCTCGTCGTACCAGCCTAATGGGCATACCCTGCCGCTACCCCCAGCCCCGGCTCAAGGCAAGGCGGTGAAGCAGGAAGAAGAGGAGGAAGAAGAGGAAGAAGAGGAGGCAAATGCTGGTGCGAAACCTGTTCCAGCACCGTCACAGGAAACGATTGAGGATCCCCTCCTTCGCAACCTTCGCCTCAACCTCCTCGCTCTCGCCAAGCGTGCACCGCTGGATACACTCGACTTGTCCAGGGCCGGGGACAAGGTCCCAGAGGACGTCAGGTCATACCTTGTGGCATCAAGCTCGTAGGCGAAGCCGACCATCTCGGAGGCGTTCGCTAGGCCTAGCGAACGCCTGTCGATTTTTGGGGGTGGTATCCATCGGTATCGGACCTCGAATCTCTGGCCGCTCGACCACGCCCCTGCTTCTGCTATGAATTGGAATCGGGATATACTTTTGATATCATCCCGACCTTCCGTCTCCCTTTTCTCACCACCACACCCTGTGGGGCCTTCGTCATCTCACCAACTTTACCTGCGCCGTTTCTTCATGACGCTCTCACTGGCGTCGGCGGAGAAGGTGCAGGGTCTTCGGAGTCACTTGTTGGCTTCCGTTTCACAATCCCTTGGTTCCCGAGTCCGTTCTCGCACGTTATCCTCCGTGTCTCAATGTTACTTTGTTGAAGTCGGCCATGTGGAGGGTTGGGAGAGCGTACGTATATGGTATGGGTATGCGATGTGTACCTGGTTCTGTTCGGGTGGTCCTGTTCGGGTGGTGGGTGGTGGTTGTTTCATCTCGACAGACAGACCATGGTTGGATCTGTGATCGATGGAATGTATTCATTACTGGTGCATTTCCATTGGTTAGTCCGCAGTTCAGGGACCCGTTGGTTTTCCGTTTGATGTGAAGAACCCGTTTTTGGAGGAGGGGAGGGATACCGAACCGTTTCAAACCTGAACTGTGTCTGGGTGTCTGCATGGCGTACGTACCTTGGGTTTGCATTTTTTGAGTCTGCGTAGAGACTTGTTTCCATGTGAATAGATTATTTTTTTGACAGCTTCAATTTGGTTGCGGTGGCGGTAAGCGCTTTCTTGCGGTTGCGGCGCCGGAAAAGTGTGGCAGCTCTGGGAGTCGAATCAGCGACTGATGGCGTTGTGTGCGTGGGAAAATGATGCGGGTGTTTGGCGCGTCGCATAATGATATTTTCTTTCGACTCTTTTCTACCTCTAAGTACTTCATCGTAGCATTCGCGATGGCACTTGAAATTATGCAGAGTCGGTATATATTGATTCTTGAGCTTGAAAATAGCGTCGATAGTGCCCTGGAATCCTACAGCGTCGTGGCACGTTACCAGCACCTGAATGCTCTGACAGGAACTGGTGAATAAATCACAGAGCTAAGAGAAATGTGGCTGATCCCGCTCTCTCAGCAGTTTCGATAAGTACCCATGGATTCTGCAGGCACATGCAACGCAATGCCCAGAATTGCGATATCTGCGCCATGGCATGTGCTAGTTGTCAAACGTCCTATTCAATTCGGATCCCGTTTCCTTTTATGATGTTGCTCTAGAACTCGCGAAATCTTGAAGACGACCGAGTGGTTATCATGCACCTTGAACCCACCGTTTCTCTCGGAAAGTGGGTGTCTTTGGCTGCGGTCACTGCACAGAGGTCAGTTTAGCTTTTCACTGTTGTGGTCGAAGGCTCGAATTCACAGCTTTCTTCAACACCTTTTCCAAGTAAGCATCTTTGCGCGGAGCAGCACCCCATCCTGTCAATTTCGGACGTCATTGACATCGCCTCCGGGGACTGATTGTACCTTCAGTGTGGCGCCTTTGGTTACCGGTTCAAGGGCTCTTGGCCGGGTGCAGGAGACGCCAACACCTCATGCTCGACTTTCAGACGACATGGAAAACGACGTGATGGTGGATACGTTCTCTTGCTGGGGCCTGCCTGCAATCGTCTGTCCCTGACAGGTCATGATTTGCCTCGCTAATGCTTCCTTTGGTCACGGCTCTTGAGCTTATCGTACAGAACCTAGGACCCGACTGGATTCGGTGAGGACCCGGGGCTAGGTTACGGGTGGTTTATAACGCCTCATGGTGCTGTGGAACTGTCGAGTTCCTTCGTTCTTTTCCCCGCACTTTGCGGTACCTGCACTTGCAGCTAACGACTCCCTGCTTTACATATCGTGCATCCTCCACTGGTGTCTGCAAGATGTCGAAGGAGAAGTTTCCTATTGATGCGGCTCAGATTGTTGGGCTATTCATGGAGAGCGTGTTTTTTGGGTGCGTTTCTCTCTCCGATCAAAGGTCACACGAGCTGACCATTTCATCTTTCTTCAGTGAGTTCTGAGTACCTCGATGGGTTATTCAATATTCAAGTCTTACGACGCGCCTTAAGGAATCTTCTTGGTGACGTTCGTGAACTGTCTCCGAGCACTTTGTTGGTCGGAAGGACGGTTAAAACCAGCTCGCAACCTTAACTGGAAGATGTTGCTCGCAGCTCTCGCGATGTTTGTGTTCGCAACTTTGGATGTAGGGTTCCACGTTCGGCATAACTTGGATGCATTTGTTGCGTTCGAGGGGGACCCAATCGAGGAATTCAACAAAACCTCGAGCTGGATCAATGTCATTAAGATGGGGTGTTACGTTGCGCAAACCTTCGTTGGGGATGCTATCCTGGTGCGTGCCTATTAGCTTTAATAACAGTATTGATTGACTCCGAGTCGGCGCTCATTCAACAAGCTATGGCGTTGCTGGATCATCTACAACAAACGCTGGTTCGTTATCATCGTTCCAACTGTCCTCTGGTTGGCTTGCACAGGTTTGTTTGTCTTTTGAACTGGTTTATGTCCTTTCAGAGTTGAGCTAATTCATCTTCATCCAGTTTGTGGGGTGTTTACGATATACGTGGAAGCCACCCTTGATACAGCAGGAGATCTGCTGAACGACTCGACGCTCGTACCTTTTATTACGAGCATGCTGTGCTTGACATTGGCTATGAACATCCTCACAACAGGTGTGTGGATGATTTGCATGCCCGATTTGTCTCAATCTCTTCACCGAGCTGACCGCCTCCTCTAGGATTGATCGTCTACCGCATCTTGAGGGTCCAGCGGAATTTGAAGCGTCACGATACACTGGTTCTCGATAGCCCTTTATCGAGGGTGGTCGTTGTGATGATTGAGTCCGGGCTGATGTACACCGTTTCGATCGTGGTTCTGTTTGGATTGTATATGGCAGGCAATAATGGCCAATATGGTGTTTCAAATGCCGTGCGTCTTTTCTTCTTTCTTCTCCCCTCTTCTTGAGTTCTCGACTGATCACCGCATTTCTTTCTTCGATACCCCAGGTTGTTCAAATTATTGTGAGCTCCAATCGCACTTTCGAAACCCCCACCCTCTTTCGAAACTCAACGATGTGCTTCTATTAGGGAATAACGTTCAACCTGATCATTACGAGCGTCGATCGCGGAGACGCCACACAACCAACAGCTTCGTCTTCCACTCATCATATTTCGACCAGATCGCAGAATGGCATGCCACTCCATTTGATTAATATTCAAACGACGGTTTCGCGGTATCCACCGAGTGCGGATAATGTTGATGCAGACTTGGATTTAGTGGGGTCCCCACATACGCATAAGTCGCCAATACCCGATATCGAGAGTCCCACGCAGGCTTTGGCGAGGAAAGAGTGGAGGAGTAGTAGTATTGCTAATCGGCGGAGTGATCCTAGATCGGTGTGGATTGACGATTCAAATTCCGTGAACCGGAAGTCTGGAGAGGAGAATAGGGTTTCGTGGCAGCAGTGACCTTCGGTCTATCCTTTCCTATTCTACTTTATTCTATTCCTCGTTTGAGGCTACCTAAGGATTGTTGTATGTATATTACTGTATAGTATTACTCAGTCGCTTATCTCTCCTTTCGATTGCATGTATCATGGACAGTGTTATCTTGTAATTAACGTTGTCATAGAAATAGACAGCTCTCAATTGTCTTTCAATACTTTTCGTGCGCATTGCAGCTCAAACTCAAAATTGCTATCAGCTCTTTGCATATAATATCAATATAAGCTAATCGACGTGCGCGCGTGGTGCTGTGATCCTCCCTACGACCGCACAATCCACTTTGAGCAATTCTTCGTTTTCTCCAGGGCAACCAGTCCCCCATCGCCGTCGCCTCTCCGCCAAATTGACTTCGAATTCTCTTTTCGTACGTACCTAGTGACGAATGACGGTGCCGCGCGCATCGTGGGTTGCATTTTGAATGTCAAAAACTTGAGTGCTGTTTTGTGTTTGTCAGTTTCTGTTCTTTTGAATTATGTTCTGATTCGTGCCAGTGGCAGCTCACGAGGATATCGATCTATGGTGTGTATCGACGGCTTAGCGGTCTAGTCTATTCCTGGTGTGGCGCTGTTTCTTGCCGTTCCGGTGGCCGGTCGTCACCTGGACTCTTTAGTATGTCGTACTTCGACGATCTGTTCGCTTCTAAGGACTGGGGTTGGCATCTCCGACTGTCGGAGGTCGTTTGTTTCCAGGTGCTTTCCTTGAAGTTGCTACTGAATACGTTTAGGTAACTGAATTGAAGTACTTCTAATGAACGGTCCGAGGTTTGAAGTGAAGGGTCGAATCAATGGGTGATTTTCCATGAGAATGTCCTATTTCCTCGACCAGATTAACAGGCGATCGAGCGCCACTGGAATAAAATATTGGCGCGACTAAGCCATACGGCGAACAAGGTATCGATAAACCCAAATTTTGGTGAACTCTGTTTTTGCTCTTTGCTCAGTTTTGCGAACAAAGCTATGCCAAATCTGTCCCTCCTACGTTAATTCCTATTGTTCAGTTGTTGAAGTTGTATTAAACCTTACCCAAAAGAGCTCTGTTTCTGATTGTCCAAGTCTCCAAAAATCGAGCAGAACATGGCGACCCTGACAGACAAAACCATAGTCTGGGACCAAGTGAGCCCCGCCCTCACTCTGTTTCACGACGTTGGGCAAATTTGAATCGTATCGTAGGGGCAATAGGGCGTGGAGGTACATCTGCTGTGTCTCTTATGCGCTACCCAATATTCGGAGTCAACTGGAACGACTCGAGTCGATAAAGATATGAACAGGCTCTCGGATAGCGCCGAGGGGCAACTTTAAGCGAGTGAGCTCAGTCCCTGTTACTCAGGGGACAGATATACATAGGAGCCAAGGCAAAGGGGGCTTTCAAGCTAAATAGACGCTTAACCCGAGAGGATAGATTCAGGGACCTTTGCTGAGGGCGGGGAGAGGGATGGGGTGAGGAGGGCAGGTTGGTGCTTGCCGAGATCCTCATCGATGCCGAGCGCCGATGTGGGAGTACTTGTCCTTCAATAGGAAACTTTAGTCAACGAGGTGGTCAGGGGGGGCCGTGTTGGTCGAAGGGTTAACCGTGTTGGTCGAGCCCCGAGGGGTTTAGCCGTGTTGTTGGTCGAGGGGGGCTCTTGACAGTTGGCAAGATGGCATCAACATCGCACTCTCGGCTTGGCGGCATTGTGCTTCTTCAACCTCCGAAAATAGTCATGAATATTGCAGGAAGAAATATGTTTATTCTTATGAAATGTCACTATATATTTGAATTTGTTATCCCAGATTATCGTGAATCGTGGGTTACGGGTGATATCGACTCCCACTTCAAGTTCTACTGACCTTCGATGTTTCCGGCCTCTGCAGGTACGGGCGGTAGGAGTGGGCGCTGGTGGGCGCCCTAGGATCTCCGGAAAGCGGAACACTGTATCAAGGTATCCGGACCCGGAGTTTTCCCCCGGCTTCGACGAGGTGAGCGCGATCGTTGCAGTAGCTCAGAAATACCCCGGAGGCCTACATCCTCAAAATCTACTTCTCAGGCGCTCTGACCATCCATCTCCCATCTGTAGGTCTGGACCCGGCAAAGTTGGCAATGTCATTGGAGCTTTCGTCATCGTTACAAGGTTACCTTGGCTCCAAGCGACTAGAACCTTGGTATCTCTAGACTTTGACCAGATCTGAGCAAGTATGACGAGTACTAATCTTAACGATCAAGCTTGTCGTTCCAACTGCGAGCGCAAGAAGGTCCAGTGCACTCGGGCTTTGTAGTGCACCGACCAGCACAATGACGACAAGATTCTCCTCCGCAGTGCATGGCTGTGATACGCCGTTACGCCAAGCCCAAAATAGCTGGTATCCATCACTGTCTCTCTCTCTAGTCCAACACCCACCTGGACTACAATTACACTTTCAACCACCTTCAAGACACGGTCGACCGTTGGTTTTTGTCGCAGATCCTGCAGGAGGACGCCACAGGGGTGAGATTGTAACGGTGATCCGGTATCGGCCCTCGGCGTGACGGATATATCAAACTGTTGATCAACGCGAACAACGGCTCTTGACAAGCTCTTGAGTCCCTGGGCATTGCTTGTCTGTGTCGGCGAGCAGTATAAGTGATCTAAGCGACACCGGTTAGTTCATTTCTCTCTTACACCCATGTCGTTTCTCAAGAACAAGCTCAAAGAGCTCCAAACCCTCCCATCTTCAAGCGATTCGTCGAAACCAATGAGTTTCTTTGCCGACGCGGTCAAGAAAACCGCCAAGATTGTCGAACATGGCCGGCAAGAGGTGATTGGTGCGTCCCAGCTTTTTTCGCTTTCAAACGGGAGCATTTTTGACAGAGATACAGGTATTTTGAACCCAAACAGTATGTGAAAGGGCACTTTGGCTGGTCATGTTCTTATCTCGCCTTTCAGGACGCCATGACGAGCCACACGAGCAAGCTATGGATGAGCAGCGCGAGGAGATTAGAGCTGGCCACAGGTACCGCAGCTTCGCCCCGGAGAGGTCGGGGAACACCGCAAAGTGGTTCGTACACTCATCCTAGGGTGTGGTGAAGCCTCTGTAACCCTTAACCCTTAACAACCAGGCATGTCGATGGACACGACTTTATGTGGGCGCTGTCGGAGATGTTGGACAATGCCAAAGAAGCTATCTTCATTCTGGTGATTTCTTTCATTTGTTGGACGCCGCGCCCAGCTTACACGCCTCGTAGGACTGGTGGCTGACCCCCGAGCTTTATCTTCGTCGCCCGCCCGCTCACTTCCCAGAATGGCGACTTGATAAGATCTTGCAGCGTAAAGCCGAACAAGGCGTGAAGATTCACATCATCGTGTACAAAGAGGTAAGCTTCGTCGCGTGCTGCCCTTTGAACGAAGCTCATCCTTTGTGTAGGTTACGCAAACTATGTCCATGAGCTCCAAGCACACCAAGGTAGGCTTCCTCCCATTCTCGAGCGTCCATACTGTGAGCTTATGGTCATCAAGAACTACCTCGAGAAGCTTCATCCCAACATCGCCGTCATGCGTCACCCAGACCACATTGGCGCCAAGGGTCAGTTAATTTCGCTCCACGCCGACGGACCTTTTACTCAAGCGCCGATCCTTCATAGACAGCGTCCGCTTCTGGTCTCATCACGAGAAGGTTGTTATCGTCGATAACCATTGGGCTTCTATTGGTGGCCTCGACCTCTGCTTTGGTCGATGGGATACCCATAACCATCCTTTGGCTGATGTCCATCCGACGGATTTCAGCCTTACCCTGTTCCCGGGGCAAGATTACAATAATGCGAGGATTATGGATTTCAAGGATGTGTACAATTACGCGAGTAACACGCTCTCCATGCTCGAGAGTGCTCGTATGCCCTGGCATGATGTTAGTGTCTATTTCCTTTGGTTCTTGGGTATAACGAGTCTGATATGTTCGTTAGGTCCACATGACTCTCACTGGCCCCGCTGTCTTGGATATCGTTCAGCACTACGTCGAACGCTGGAACGAAATTAAGAAACGCAAGGTAGGATCTTTTTATTCACCAATCGACTCTCTTGAAGTGCTGTTACTGACTACAACTTCTTATCACCTCAGTACCGAGAGGACGAGTAAGCAACCATTTCCCCCTCAATTCTATATACATACTCATTCGTCCATCTATTTAGACGCTTTGCCTGGCTCGCACTTCCTCACGAACCTGATGCCGCCCCGAACGAGCCTGTCGCTCGCCATCCGCATCTCGAAGAATGGAAAGCCAAAGGCCGGAGGTACAGACAGCGTTGGCACGGATCTTACCATGAAGATGATCCGCATCATTATCCTCAACCCAATAACGCCGCTTGCCGTATCCAAGTCATTCGCAGCGTCTCGGATTGGTCTCATGGTGTGCTCACTGAAGCAAGTATTCAAGAGGCTTGTATGTGTTTTGCGTTGGTTGGTTTGAGCCAGACCGGATAGCTGACAATGCGATAGATATTAAGTTGATCGAGGAGGCTGAGCACTTCATCTATATCGGTATGTGTTTGTCACTTTGCTCTGAGTCGTTGTATTAATCGTTCTCTGTCTTTAGAGAACCAATTCTTGTAAGACCGTGACGCGCTTTTTCCTCCTTGCTTTTTACTGATGGCTTTGCTTGTTTAGCATCACTACCACCAAGAAGGAGGGAGCCGTCCAGAACCAGATCGGCAGAGCGCTTGTTGATCGTATCGTTCGCGCGGCTAAGGAGGGAAAGAAATTCAAGGTAATTCACCATCATCACACTTCATTCATTAAATATATTGAGCTGAGCTAACAACCACTCACCAGGTCATCGTCACGATCCCTGAATTGCCCGGGTTTGCCGGTGACATCAAGAGCGAGACCTCTCTTCAGATCATCATGGCTGCGCAATACCGCTCGATCAACCGAGGAGGAAGCAGTATCTATGAAGAGGTTCGTGCTGCTGGTTATGAGCCGTGAGTTCAGATAACCCCTATTGAATACACCCCTCACTGACTTGATTGATGGTCAGCACGGATTATATTCGATTCTACCACCTCCGAGCTTATGATAGGATCAACTCTCCTGCCGGTACGTCTGTCCCCTTACTCAGTTCCTTTCATCATTCTTTGTATCCTAATACAACCATCTTTGTGTTATCTTTTCCTTCATCAACCAGGCTACATCAAATCTATCGAGGAGAACTCCGGCGTCAAGTTCCATCAAGCCCAGGTCGCCTCCGCCCGGCAGTGGATGTCCGGCGACTCGCTCACTTACTATATGGATACGCCAGATAACAAGAAAATCACCGTCGCCGCACCTCAAGAGACCAAAGAAGGGATCGTGGAGACCGACAAGACGCCTGCTAATTCCGAGACTATTGCGATTCCGGAGACGGATGAAGAGGCACAGGAGATTGTTGACAAGTTCCAGCATGGAGCGGATAATCTGAGGAGGGATACGGAGGTCTCGGACTCGGTTGCCCAGCATTTGCTGGATGATACGACTACCCTTTTGGATGAGAAGTGGTTGGGGACGGAAGAGGAGGAGTTGAATGCGTAAGTGGATCTCTCTCCCTCTGTGACATCTATCCTACGATTGCGGATGCTGATTCAACTTTCATCTTCATCTTTCATTTTGATATAGATATGTGTCGGAGCTCCTATACATCCACTCCAAGCTGATGATTGTAGATGATCGCAGGGTCATCGTAAGTGTTTCAAACCTTGGTTTGCGATCATCGCGTGGTGTTAATTTCTTTTGCCTTGCTAGATGGGTTCTGCCAATATTAACGATCGTAGCCAAAAGGTAAGCAGCGTGCCAGGCGCAATTTATCCTGGTGGTGTTACGGCGGGCTCTGACCTACCAATACATACCAATACCCATATACTCTTACTGATATATACTTCCGATTGGACTTATCTATAGGGTGATGGTGATTCCGAAATTGCGCTTGTGGTGGAGGATGACGATATGTTCGACTCCACGATGGACGGAGAGCCGTACGCAGTCTCTCGCTTTGCTGCCACCTTGCGTCGCAAGTTATTCAGGGGTACGTTGTCATCCATCCATCCATCCATCACATTCAATTAATTATATGTCCCCCTGGTTACTAAATTAACATCAACCTGCCTGATACTGACATTCCCCCAAACAGAGCATCTTGGGCTCTTGCCACCACAGGATTGCACACCTGACACCGAGGTGACTTCGTACATGAGGCCTGCTCCGACCCCCAACGAGGACGAGACGGAAACAGAACAAGATGGGCTTGTCGCTGATCCACTTTCGGAAGAGTGTGATCGTTTGTGGAATGGTACTGCCCGCAAGAATAGGGAGATAATGACTGAGGTGTTCCGCCCTACTCCCACCAATCTCGTTAGGTCCTGGTCTGCGTATGATGTGAGGCTATACCTGTTTTTCTTCTTGATTAATGCCTTTGCTTACTCATGGACGTCTCTCTTTTTCCCCCTCAGAACTACGTCCCGAAAGTCAAGACTGGCCATGTGGTTCCGGGTATCACCCTCGATCGCCTGAAACAGCGCCTCAGCCAGGTGAAAGGTGCTCTTGTCGAAGCTCCTTTGGTACGTCACTTCATTCATTCGCTCTTTTTCATTTATCCGCTTTGGCTGGCTCCTGCCGTCGGAGGCCCGCTTGCACCGTTCATATGAAATCTGACCTGTGTTTTTTTTGTGTTTTTTTCTTATACAGGACTTCCTCATTGATGAGAAGGACTTCCATAGTGGAGGTCGCTGGAACGGCATTGATCCTACTCTTCCTATCTATATCT
This sequence comes from Candolleomyces aberdarensis, assembly GCA_004126415.1. Classification (NCBI taxonomy): domain Eukaryota; kingdom Fungi; phylum Basidiomycota; class Agaricomycetes; order Agaricales; family Psathyrellaceae; genus Candolleomyces; species Candolleomyces aberdarensis. Next base: position 49,238 of record SDEE01000033.1, read on the forward strand.
AAGAACTCGCCGACTGAAGGAAATAGGCTTTATTGCTTTTCTTGGTATCTTGAATGACTATTGCCGTTTATGCTTTCACTTATGCTCGATATCTATCTATCTGACTCTGACTCGTGATCGAATTGGAATGCTTACCTGCTTGTGTTGTACGTACTTATCAGTTGGACGTTAACGTCAAGAAATGAATGTAAATATTATCAGAAATCTTTAGTCCATCGAAAACAGGGGAAAGCAAGCAAGCAGGTACGGTAACGGTAACGAGATCTCGAGAGATAAGATAGTCCATCGGAAAGCAAACGGAAGCACCGAATCAAAAACGTTCAAGTCTATGGTATGGGTGATACGGCCAAAAAGTTCAAGTAAATCCCTTCACGGTGAGGCGCCCTTGACTACAAAGTCCACGATATCGCCTATCGTATATGTTTCACCTAAAAACGTCGTTGGAAGGTCGACGCCGAGCTCCTTCAGAACCCTCCCGCGAAGCTGTGCAAAGGTAATGGAATCTCCGCCACATGCGGTCAGAGAGGAGGAAAGGTCTAATCGAATTGAATGAAGAGTAGTAAGCACCCGGACTATCTCAGTTGTAAGGAAGCAGATGAACGCACCGAGAGTTTCCGAGGGTCTCAACTCTATCACGGATCGCAGAATGAAAATGGCAGAGGCATTAGTATCCTTCTTCACCTCGCCAGGCGCTTGCACTGGTGCAGCGGGAGTTGCAGCTTGAGTCGATGATGGTTGGGGTGTCTTGGGGAAAATGGGTGCAAAGAATGGATCTGAGGCGTAGGCAGGGACCGAAAGCAGCTTCGGGACATCGAATTCAGCGATGACTTGCACGGGGCAATTACTCTGGTTCGTCGACGTCGATATGGCCTGAAGGATAAGCGGAATGCCTTCTTGGTGGCTCATCTTCAGCGCGAAACTCTTCTTCATATCGAGATTCTCTGTCAAGCGTGATTCCCATGCGCCGAGCTGAAGCGAAACACCCGGGAGGCCGAGGCTATGACGCAGACCGGCCAGATAGTCGAGGAACGAGTTCGCGGCTACGTAGGAGAGTTGGCCCGGGTTGCCGACCAGTACACTGGGGAAGACGTTAGTTATGGAATCTAGGTAGAAGCAGAAGATGTGGAATGCGTACTTCGTGCTACTCAGAAGAACGAAGGACTCCAGCTTGAGACCCAGCTCTTGGCTGAGAAGGTGCAAATTCCATGCCCCAGAAACCTTCGGACGAGCGACTTCGTCGAAGCTGGCTGGCGAGATGTTGGGAATCGCAGCGTCGCGCATTACCGCTGCCGTGTGGATGATATGCTTGATAGGTCCGAGCTCGCTTTGCACCTCCTTCAAATGAGTTTCCAGCTGCTGTTTGCTTGTGATGTCGACCCGACGGTAAGAGGCCCGAGCTTGGAGACGTGTGTTCATGAGAGCAAATTCGTTCGTTATCTGGAAATACTCTGTAAGAAACCAAACAGGAGACTGGAGGGAGGACCGAAGACATACCGACTCAGCAGCGGGGTCTCGACGACCCAAGAAGACCACCGATTCGACGCCGGAATCTAAGAGACTGGAAGCGAGGGCGACTCCGATGCTACCCATTCCAGCGATGACGGCTACTCCGGAAAAGGTCGATTGGGTGGGGACGGCTTCGAGAGGCTCCAACAAGGGGGTGAATCGGCTTGGCGCGGTATGTTGGACATGGCTGAGGTGACGATAGGCAACCACTCCGTCATGGGAGATACCAGACTTGCGAGCAGAAAGTTCGTTGAGGATGATGCTTCTGACGGTCTCTCCTGGCAAGGATGACAACGAAGGGAGATCGAGACTCAAGCACACTGAGTCCAAGAAGCTCTCTCGTTTGAAAACACGGAGCATGCCATGAACAATGCTGCCGATGGACGAGGAAAGCACGCGCTGGCCGGCGTCATGCTTGATCAAGGATTCAGGGATGGTAACGTGCAGGGAGTTGGAGGAGAGAACGAGCAGGCTTTCGATGTGGACCTCGGATGCTATGAGGAGTTGGAAGAAGGAAAGTAATTGGTGGCATACAGCCAACTGAGCGTCGGAACCAGGCTCAGGTTCTGTTTTGTGAGAAGTTACGTCGACTACCACCGAGATTCTAGTTCCTTGGAACATGCCCGAAACCGTAGATGAGCTGCTGTAAATGGGTGTAGATGTTGGGAGTTGAACGAAAATCGTGTGTGAGGCAGTTTCTCGAAGGAGACGGAGGAGAGGTGGGTTCGCTTCCACCCCGAGATACAGCAATTCGTCCACCTTCTGAGATTCATCGGTAGGAGTTGGCAGAGGGTTTGATGCCCAACGGTTGTTCATCCACTTCGATTGTCGCTCTATTGGTCGAGATACGGCGACGCCCGAGGGAATGAATGCGACGGAGTAGTTTTTGCAAGAGAGCAGAGGCTGGCCAGTCAGAGAAAATGCTCCCATTTGAACTGACAGAACTTGGGAACCACGGCCAATGGAGACTGGAAGCTGATACCGCACCAAGAAAGTGGAGGGTAGGACGTCATTGTGCAGGGCGAAATTTTGAAGGGACGAGGGGAGGAAGGTACCGTCCCTTGCCGTTAAGTGGGGGAGAGTGATGCCGGCTATAGCTCCAAACATATGCATGCAGGCGTCCAACTTGCGAATGCGATCTTGCGTTGGGTCCATGGTGTCCGCGATCGAGATGAGGGCGTCAGCGTGGTCGTCCCAGATCTTGATTTCGTGGATGTTGCGGAATGAAGATCCAAATTGAACGTTCTTGAAACACTCGTACACTGTGGATTTCTTCACGATTCGAGACGGGAGTCGATCGTCGTCGGTCCAGCGGGGAACAGAAGGTGGCTGAGCAGATATCCTTCCTGAACATATATTTGAACTTCCATGCCGCAAGACGAAGGCATCGCCGTCTACCTCGCCTACAGCAGTATCATCAGGGCTGTCTGCAGCCAATGGCTGGTGGAAGCGTAGCTCGTCCAGACACCTCGAAGTTGCCGACGACGCGAAGAAGTGGGCGAAGACAGCACCTGGTACTATTCTCCGGCCATCTATACGGTGATCGTTCAAGGTCTCGCACAGTGCATCGTCGATCGGGAATGGAATCATGACTCGCGTTTGGTCCTTGGGCTTACTTGCGTCAGGTAGTCGTTTGTTTCTCGAAGGAAGGAAAGTAGGGTAGTTGTGCACACGTTGGAAAGGATAGGTAGGCAGGGAAATTTTGGAACATCCGAACGGCGGGTCGGGGAAGAGCTTGAGGAGGTTGATTTCAATTCCGGATTGGAAGAGTTGACCGACAGCCTTGGTCAAGGCCGTGCTCTGACACTTGCCGCGCTTCTCAACGATCGAGAGCGATGGTTTCGAAGCCAAGGTTCCCCTTTGAAATTGAGTCCAGACGAATGGCTGGGGGCCGAGATCCAGGACGACGTCAATGGAACTATCCAACGCCAGAGCTTTCGCAGCATCGAGGAAAAGCACAGGATTTTGGGCGTGATCAACCTTTCAAACCGTCAGTTGAGTTGTGCGCTATAATTTCTGAAAGCTCACCCAGTAGTCGACGTGAAGCTGGGTGCCTTTGGGGATTGAATGCCCATAAGCGCTCGAATAAAATGGCAGCTTGAGGGAAGCCAAAGACCCCTCTCTCTCGCGTAGCCACTTCCGGAGCGAGGGCATCGCAGCCGCAACATAAGGACTGTGGAAAGCTTCTACACGGTCAGGGTCGTGGCAACCCAAGATGAAATGAAGGATTGACCTTGGTTGACATCGAGCTTTGTGGCCTTTAGCCCTTCTTGCTTGACCGCTGAAATCAATGTATCTATCGCCTCCAATCCGCCAGAAACAACCACGCTGTCTTCTGCATTGTAAACCGCGATGCTAAGGCGATCTCGTAGGCCAAGGTCGTCGAGGTACGTGTTGACGGTCTCTGGGCTTGCGGCAACGGCAGCCATACCAGCAGGATGTAACACATCGGGACGAAGAACACTTGCTCGCTTGATGACAAATTCCAATGCGGCCTGGAATGTAAATACGCCTGCCAAAACTGAATTTAGTCAGTATATATTTGCTGACCAGAAGACAAAGGAGCACAAACCTGCAGCAGCAACTTCTCCGAGACTGTGTCCCAGAACCGCACATGGAGCCACGCCAAGATCCTGAAGCCATTTGCTCACAGAGTATTGATAGACGAAGATGCACACCTGGGCGACGTCGCTTTCGGAAAGGTCGCGCCCTGGAGGAGGGGTTAGATCGACGAGATGCGATAAGATGGGAAGGCCAGTCAAGAATGAGGCCTGCGCCCCGGCCTCGGTGAGAACACATCGGAAGGAAGGGAATCGCAAGGCTAAATCTCGAGCCATGCCTTGGTACTGTGAGCCTTGACCTGGGAAGGCCAGTGCCACGTTTCGAAGATTGGTTTTCGAGATCTTGTCCTTGTCGTCGTCTAGCCGCAATTTGAGCTGACCAATCAGGTCCTCCATGTTTTCTGCCACGCAAGCGAATCGATATCGGTAGTGTTCGCGACCAACGCAGGTGGTATAGCAGATAGACTCGAATTGATCTGGCGGACTTCTTTGACAAAAGTCGACGTATAGTTTGATGTATTCCTCGAGTGCGACAGGGGACTTGGCACTGACGACAAAAAGAGGCGCCACTGGGACAAGGTCGGACAGTACATCGGACGTGTCTGGTGTGGAAATAGGGGATGGCGTTCGGGATGGCACGCATGGGGATGACCTGGCCTTTTCGCTCCCTAAGCGGATCCACGAGGAGCCTTGTGACGACTCTGACGACGCCGCGCAGAAGGGCAAAAGGTCAAGGGGGTAGTGGGAACGAACGGTTTCCGGCTCTTCGAGAATGGCGCCCGAAATCGTGCCGGCGAAGCCATTCGACCTGATGAGATGTGATGAATTATGGTACCAGTATCATCGGGAATGAATGACACTTACAACACCATTCCTCGAATGGGCTCATTCGTAACCATGTTGCGAAGCAAAGGCATTGTTTGCCATGGAATTTGAAGCGGAACGGCGGTGCAGTCAAGGGCTGGGTTCATGTTGTTGGCGTTAAGATGCATTAATCCGGGGACGGCGGAATTGGAGAAGGAGCCAACGACCTTGAGAAGGCCAATCAAACCTGCAACGTTTTCGGTGTGGCCGACGCAGGTTTTGGCAGCACCGACGATTAATGGCCTTGTCGATGAGTGGGATGACCTGAAAACCTCGTTGATCCCCTCAATCTCGATGAGATCTCCCAAAGAAGTTCCTAGCGATCCATGAGTATGGCAAGATATAGACTCGAAGTCAAACGGACGAACCTGTGCCATGCGCTTCTACGAAGCTAAAATATAATAAGCAAGCGATCTACGTGAGATATAGACCTCTTAGACTTACTCTAATTGAGCCGGATCCAGGTTCGCATGCTTCAGAAGCGATCTTTGCATCGCGATTTGAGCCTTGACGTTCGGTGCCACCAGCCCTTGAGATCGACCATCATGCATAGTGGCAGTGCTTCGAACCGCTGCCAGAATCTTGTCACCGTCCCTGATAGCTGCGGTCTTCGTCTTCAGGACAACGGCTGCCGCCCCTTCAGATGGAACATATCTGATATAGCTGTCAAAAAGGATGAATTGAATTGAGATAAAGCACGAAATACTCACCCATCTGCCATGTCCGTAAAAGTCGCGCATCTCGAGTTGGGCGACGTCATCTTCTGAGCTGAGAGAAACCTGAAAAGAAACGATTAAAAGCTACTTCAGAACTCTGAGAGTTTAGATTTACCCAAAGTTCCCCGGCCTAGCGCATATCAGGTTAATGTCGTGCTCTAAATAAGAGATGAGAACCTACCATGAGTGAGTGTTTGCACCACAGACGATAGCGGAGTCTCCTTCGCCGGAACGGAGATAGCGAACGGCTGCAACAACCGGATGATGTTAACGAGTCGAAAGCATTGTATTTAGGAAGTGTCTAACCTTGGTCAAAAGCGACCAGACCAGAGCTACAGGCCGTGTCAATGGTGTAAGACGGTCCGTGAACGTCCAATAGACTGTGGAATTGATGAGTGAAAGGTCAATATGAATGTGAAGCGACACGAGACTTACTAGCTCAATCTTCCGCACGCTGTGCTCGTTGCAACTCCGGTACCGTAGAACCTCGAATATGCTGCAAGTCGGTGTGAGTGAATGGAAGACGAGTGAGGAAGACTGGATCATACCTCCCCAACCCTTCTCCGAGTACAGGAGTTTGATGTGTCCTTCATCCATGTTGGCGGCGACGAAAACACCCATGTCACTACCTTTAATTCGTGAGACGGGGATGTTGGCGTTTTCCAGCGCCTCAAAAGCAATTTCGAGGGTGAGACGTATGTTGGGCGCAACGTGGTATGCCTCTGTCGACGAGATCCCAAAGAAAGTGTGATCGAAATCGGTGATGTTGATGAATCCAGCTTTATCGAGAGTGATGTCGCAAGGTCGTTGTTCTTGAGGATGTGAATCTGCGCCTCTGTAGAAGCTTGCGTGGTCCCACCTATCTTCTGGGATCGGACCTATTACATCCTCTCGTTTCTGCGTCAGAGCATCCCAGAATTCGCTCGCGTTGTTTATATCACCCGGAAGCCGAAGGGCCTGGCCGACGATGACGACTTCCTCGAGTGAGTCGGGAGTGACAGATGAGGATGTCGACTCCGGTTCTGGCGAAGTGGAAGCAACGCTGAGGCCGAGTTCCAGGTAGATCGCCTCCAGCAGAGATTCAAGGTCGACATATGTATGGCAAGTGTTGAGAGGAAGTGACAAATCGAAACGGGTGTTGAGAGAATTGACGATCTTCGTTGCCATGGACGAGTCCATTCCGAGCTGCGGCGATGTTAAAAAACAATACGTGCCCGTAATGAATTAATTAGCTTACTTCGGCAAAAGTTGCACTTTGGTTCTCTTTCAAAACCTCTTTCTCTATGCGCAAGCCTTCGGCGAGTATGTCTTCAAGCAGAAGCGCAACAGAGTCCTCGGTGAAACGAGATCTTCCCTTGGACGCTTGGGAGGTGGTGCTTGCCCGTGGCTGCTCTTCGGTACGTGAAAGGAGAGATTGCAATTGTTCTCCAAACTCTTGCTCCAATTTCTTGCGGAAGATAGCCCCTTTAGTAGTGAGAGGAATATGCTGATTTTGATTTAGGATAAGGACTCGCGACCAGGATATCCTCAATGGAGGGACAAGGGATCGATTGACGGAAGCTATCTCTCGAGTGACGTCGGCGAGGGATGCGTGGTAGCCTCGAGTGTCATCGGGCGAAAGCTCGAGGATCGCACAAACCACGTTGGAAGCACCACGAAGGAAGTTATCACCGACCACGCATGAACGGTGGACTGCGACGGATCGATTCAAAGATTCCTCGATCACTCGCGGATCGAGAGTCTCTCCAGAAGTCATCTGCAAACGCCGTCAGAAATCAGGTACGGAGACGAGGTAAACTGCCGAACCTGGATGAAGTCTTCTTTTCGGCCCTTCCAAATGACCCGTGTTCCGTCTACCAACTGATAGATGTCTCCCGTTCGGAGAGTAACGCATCCATTGGCAGCGATTGTGAACGCGGAATAATTCGGCCTCAGGTAGCCCTTGCTAATGACCGGGCTCGATATATACAGTTCGCCCTCTGGGAAAGCGAGACGTAAGTATCATTGGTCACGGATTAACAGTTGCACTAACCGTCGGATGCGAGTTCACCATTTTCGCTCACGAGCGATAGTTGACCGTCGGGCACGAGACAATCGGAGATAGGCCAGCCGGCGGTGTCGCTTAAGGTACCGTGAAATAGAGGGCCTAAAGGGAATGTGACGATGTCAGAATTGAATACTCAAATCAATCGGTGAACTTACCCCCCAACTCGGTCATCCCGATGTCAATCACCAGCGGGATCCCTAGCTCCTTGCACCAGTTTAGGCATGCAGGAGAGGTAGCTGCTCCCCCGGACCCAAAAATCTTGAAATTCGACATGACTTGAACCACAGCCTGCTTCGATTCCCCTCCCCACTTTTCCATCAGTCCGGCGAGAATCCATGGAACGCCAGCAAACGCGGTCGGCGATTTCTTGGTAGCAGTGTCGAGTAAGTGAGAAATGACGTCGAGGGAAGCACCTTCGTGGAGGTCGACGGATGCGGTACTGTGATACGAAGATGGACGAAGAGCAAAAAGGTAACATCCCGCTGTCAACAGCATGGCCGCTCCGAGATCATAAGAGATGCCGATGATGTGGGACCACGGAGACCAGCCCAAAACCTTGAGATGCTGAAAATCGGTCTTGGGCCACGTTTTACGCCACCACTGAAGCCGGGCTTGTGATCCGGCAAGGATGTTTGCATGCGTCAACGGAACACACTTGATGTTGGAAATAGAGGACGCGGACGAGGTATGCATGTACATTGCGACGTCGCTGGGAGCTGGGTGATATTGGAGATTCGTGTCGGACGAGACCTGGTCGATGTACTTCTGCGTGAGGGCGAGGATGGTCGTTGCCTCGGGTGCGAAATCTAGGAAGGGAACCGATAATTCTGGAAGACAGAGATTGAAAGTTGAATGCCAGCCCTCAAGTAAAGACAGTGAGACATACCGGAGACGATTCTACGCGTCTTCTCTTCAGTTCCAGGAATTAAACAACATGTCGGCCTAATATCCAAAAGCATTGCAATGAGGATGTCCCTGGGGGTATGGTAATCAATCGGAGCGACGATTCCACCGATCTTCCACGTCGCGAGGATGGTGGCCAAAACATATGGATGGTTTTCGCTGACAATAGCAACGGTGGGACGCTCTCCATAGGACTTCTGAATGCCCGCAGCTAAGCAAGTCGAAACCGTATCCAAGTCGGCATAGGTCCACCGCTCGTCGTTGCATTCCACCGCGTCCAAGTTCTGGGTATCTGGTGACTGTGCAAGATGCAGGAAACGCTCGAGAAGGCTGTTCATGACGGGATCGTCCATAGCCTTAGAAAGAGAGACGCAGGGTCGTAAAAGTACCAGCGCCTTATGAGTGGGGGAAATTGAGTGAATTCCAACCAAAGGTTTAAATAACGTTCGAGGGCTTCACATCGAAAATCAGGATGATTGAACCGACACGGCTGACTATCATCGGTCCGTACGTCAGATGAATAGTATCAGAGATCCATATGTTGAATGGGGTTGCCTGTCAGGTCGGAGGCTGTTTGAGCGCGATAAACTGGCCTCGATAATGCGAAGATAATGTAAAAATGAATCTCAAGAGCGGTCTATCGTGTTGACAATAGCCATGCACGTTGAATCCTGGTACATAATCGGGTTTAAAAGGAAGCCTTCTAACCGAATGAAGCCAAAGAATCAGTTGACCAGGGCGTAAATTGGGTTTTGAAGCGACCCGAGCGCACCTAGGAAGCCACCGCATTCATTCTACGTGGCATAACGAAGTACCCACATCGAATCTAGCGGAAGACTTCTCAGAATGTCCGAGTATTGCCAGGGCTGACAATTAGCGTGCAATGCCCTGTAAAGGAGTTCAGTTTCCTGCTGTCCAATCCTGCATGTTGATCTTCGACATTCGAAGTTATGTGGTCAAATGCAGTGACAGCGCTTGGTAGAGACATTGAGGATCAAGAAAAGTTGTGCAGAACCACGATGCAGGAACGGCCACGCAGCTTATCCATCCCGGAAATTGCCGTACCATCAATTGGGGTTGCTTTGACGCGCATAATTGTAATTGAGAGTCATTCAGTCAAGACAAGCGCCTTGAGACCTTGCCTGAACGCGTTACTGTATCGCTGAAAAAGCACTATCCATGTTGTGGTGGAATGGGATTACAAGCTGAAAATACCCGCTTCTCGCTTCCTACTCTGGATCGGATGTGCGATGACGAGCGCAAGGGACAACCCGATCGCTAAACCTATGGCAACGGATACCAGCTTCATCGCCGTCCAGAATCCAGAGATATATGACGTCGTGGATCCGGACGCCTGTTCAGTGGCATAGCTCAACAAGCCTCCTGTTCCTAGTCCTGACGGCAATTGAAACAAAATCCCCGTTATCTGATCCACTGTTAGTCGGGAAAAAGTACAGGGTCAAGAAACGCTCACCATTACGACAAATGCGTTTCCAGAGAACACTTTGGCATAAAGGTTTGCGATAATACCAACTGCGAATGCCCTGGATACACACGCCCCATCTTTCAGAAGAGAGACAAACTAGCATGACGGATGGAACTTACCCAACGGCAGCGATGATATCACTCTGTCCAGTGAACTTCAGCCCGGTGAAATGATTCGTAACCCATCCGATGCACGCAATACCAATTAAAACAGGCTAGAGCAACGGAAATTAACATCCCCGCACGATCGAAAAATGAAAACATGGCATACGAATTCTCGACTATTCCAGGAAGCTTGATTCTTCAAACTTAAGAACGTTGAGAACATCGGTACTGTCAAAAAGGCTTCAAATTTGAAATTTGAAACCCGATCGATGAGCCCGAAGCCTAGCGATATTCATAAAGGCCACTTACCCCAAAGCTTGCTAGGCGTCCTCTGGTACCATGCACCATTAGGATCATGCGCAGCGGAGCACACATAATCTTCAGACCCAACTATCTGGTGCCCGGTGAGGATCTGGAATAACTGGGCACCCATCGTGAAGCCGAACCCGAGGAATAGGGCGTATACGAGGGCATAGCATAGCCGGACAGAGCCAGAAACGACATTTCTCGACATCAGCTCGAGCGATGCCGTCAAAACGATAAATCCCTAAATAAATGAGATTCAATGCCTACTTCAGAGTGACAACCGTTAGTACGGTATGACGTACCGGCAAAATAAGGACAACCGAGCTCGACGCTACTGCAGAGTAGCAAAACTTGTGAGTCGCAGCCAAGGCTGCCGCAATAAAACTACAACCCATGGTGATAGTGATCCTTGGGCACAGTTTGAATACACCGCTCAAACTCTGGCAAGAGATCGATAACTCACTCAAAAACATGGGAATACAGAACATTTCGAACGCTCAGCATCTGAATGGCAACCAGAAATGCTCCAAGCGGAAACGAGATAACCGCATCGAGAAAGCTGCCGCCAAAACTGACGGTGCAGATCGACGTGGAGCACATTCCTCCGATGATTATAACCTGCCACCAATTGTACATCGGCGGTTTCTGCATCAACTCATCGAGACGAATCGATGCATCATCGGCCGATAATTTGTCGTGTATGACCTGCAATCCAGATAAGTTTGGATCGTGTTCGAGATATGGGGAGATACAACAATATTTGGATTCGATCCTCGAAAAAGACTCACCCGCCAGTATAAACGGAACGCGGAAGTGAGTTTGTCCAAATCCAGAGAGCTAGGCTGCCGGATGAGCTTGATATGGCTGGTACCGGTCGCAGCGTCGTCAAAACTTATCAAAGCCACATCGGGTAGGTACAACAGACTAAGGTTGATGTCAAGCACCCGTGCAGCCGACTGAATCTGGTACTGCAACCGATGGGAGGGTCCACCGAACATCATCATCGCCCGCGTTAGTTTGAGGATGAACTGCTCTCTCTGGATGATCTCTGCAACGTGCTTTGTGATCTAGAAGAACAGAACGGAGTTAATTCAATTATTACTACTAGTCGGCGCGAAGGAAATCCCAAGGGGGTGTTACTTACGAAGACTTCATTTCTCTTCCTTCTACGCCTCTTATTTTTCTTCCCGGCTGATCCAAGGAGTGAATGGTCTTCCCGATCGCTGAACGACATCATGCTCATTGGGGTGCTATATCCACTCCTGCGTCCAGGGTAACGAAGGGATTCCATCGACAAATTGGGAAACCGGAAAGGCTTTTTCCTAGGAGTATCATTTCCCGGAGGAGATGCTGGGGCCGAAGGGGGCCGCGACGGGAGCAACGTTCTTTCCGTCAACGTAGGAGAATACCGATCAAGGTCCGTGGCTGACTCAGACTTCGCGTAGTGAACAGCAGGAGGAAGCGGGGTCATTGGAACGTTGTCGGTCGAGTATCTGATCCTTAGGGTCAATTCACGAAGAACTTATTTGTGGTGCGATTGACTCACCGAGACAGCCCGTAGCCTGGTCGCTTCAGGTTCGGCTGGAGTGTAGAATGGTGTGGTGCAGCTATGCCTCCCAAGCCTCCAGTTGCCGCGATGAGTGGGGCGAATACACCCGCCCCGCTTCTAGATTCCGCAGGTCGAGAGACCAGTCCCAACTTGGGAATGGTAATTTGCGGTCGAGGGATACGACGGCGCCTCCTAGCCTTGTCATCGAAGCGTCCATGGGTATCTGGTGATAGCAAATAGTAAGCTACGTATTCGCGTAGTAATAGAAGTCAAAGGCTTGCCTCGTTGTCCATCTGAGCCCTCCGGACCGAGATAGCTACTTCCACCATCGCTGGAGGGCGATTCTCTCGTCGACGACGTGAAAGATGGCACGTAATTCGAGGCGGCGATTGCGGAAGGGGGTTCATACAACCCCAACAACGTCGATAAGATGCCTTGGCCGCTCTCTCCTGCGGCATCAGCATCCTCGAGATCTCCACCATCTTTTTCAAGAGTGGCGTAAGGGTCTTCATCGACTGGCTGATATCTCTCGAAAGTTCGGGGGTGACGATGATGCATATGTATTGGCTCTCCCCCCGCCAATCGGTGTGTGTGTGTTCGGACAATCATCTTCGCCTGGCGTTTGGCATACCTATGCGAATCGTGTCTTCTCGGCCATCCGGAATCTACGTCCCCGGGCAGTTCTGTGTCCGCCATACTACTTCCCAATGGAGCCGGGGACGATGTACCAGACACGTCGCCGCTAGAGCCAGCATTCTGATCCTCTTCACCGTCGCTTGAGAAGGAGCCTTGATCGTAATCTTCGACAACAGCCTTGGGGGCAGAACGAGGTGAATAATAGTGAATTTTGCTCAAAGGAGTTGCGGCGAGAGTTGAATCGCGATGCTTCTCTAATGCATCGCGCAAAGCGTTGAAAGCCTCGGGCTAAAGGTCGAAGGCACATGAGTTTCGTCGAAAGCTGTAAAAGAATATTCTGTACGTACGTCCTCACCAGAAGGGTCTAGAATATGCACAGGACTTCTAGTTCGTTCGTGGCCATTCGCGTCTTCGTTAAGCCACTGAATTCTTCGAGGTGTCTTGCGTCCGGGCTCAATGCCAGGCCTCTGGGGTGCTTTGCCTTTCCCCAGCATAGTGATAGGGATGGATAAACAAAGTAAATGCTGAAGGGTGTGTTCTGCCCGAATCTGTCGCAGTTTGAACGATTAATGGCAAGTCAGCAAGGTAAGACATGCCCTGCCACGATCGGGATTAGTGGGACTGGAGTCAGCTGGAGGCTCCACTCAAGCGCTAGCTGACTGTGCCTGAGTAATTGTAATTAGGAAGCATCGATGTAGGTGATAGCTGTAGTACCCACTGCCTGGCGCTTTGACCGACTGGCAGAACCTTTCGAGACTGATATGGCCTCTGTTTCTGCGCAACGGCGTTGGTAGAAGCCACTGCAGCCGCGGGATCGCCCTTAATTATGGGCATATGCTCGTCCGAGGCCAATGAAAATGATGAACACGGACGGCTAGCAAACATCGAACTGTCGAGGTCAACGCCATCTCCTGAACCGCGGCCGCGTGCACGTCGTTACGTGTTTTCTGCGATGATTGACTGGGAATTCGCGTCTAAAAGACGTAGGCAAGATTCGACGGTGTAAATCCTCATTCGCAACGAGAGCGAGCATCAAGGGAGGAGCGCGTCGTTGATGATGACGTTGTCGACGTGACCGGCGACAGCGATGGGACTGGGCGAGAGGATCAGGGGCCTTTGGTAAACAGGAGCAAAGCGGCGAATGGCCCAGGCAAGCACGTGCAAATAACTGCTCGACGCGCTCAACGTCGTCGCCAAACGCGAGCTCACCGTCCATCACAACGTCCAGATACAATGTCAGAAAGGGAGCTTTTCGTCGCCTCTGCGGATGTCCTCTCTCTCGCCCAGGGCATGAAAGATGACCTGCCCGGTTTGCTCGATCCAGAGCACGGTTTCGCGCCAAGAATGCGACGATTATGCAGGGACCAGTGAGTAGTCCACAACGCTTCAAGGCTTTGTGTTAATTGTATTAGGATCCAGGAGCTAGAGGACCAAAATGCACCTGCAGAGGACATCGAAATCTTACACCTCGAAGAAAATACCTGGAGTCTACTACAAGCCGTTCTCCCAGCTCGAAAAACCGAACCACCACCAACACCTTCAGCTCGAGAATTGTTGGCTACGAATCCATACACACCTCCCTCGACGTTGGCCCAGGCCGTGATGAACTCGTCGCCATTGCTGCAGGAGCTCGTCGTGGTACGCGAATGGCTGCAAGACACTGCACCTTCACCGCCGCATCCGGAAGCGACGACGGGGTACTGGAAATTCACCAAGCACAATGTATTGCAGGGGATGAGGTCAGGAAACTCGTATCGAGATGGGCTAGTGAAGGAATTGGACCCTGACGCGCCGAATCGAGACGGAGGCAGGGCGTTGGCCTCGGACGATGCAGTACGTGACTGTTTTCCTTTGAGTTGAGTGACGCTAAGCCGTCTATAGAGCTACGAAAAAAGCCTTTTGCAGGCACTCTACGGATGTGTTCGTGCAGGTCGACTGGAAGAGGCGGTTGAACTGTGTCGGCGAGCTCATCAGCCATGGCGCGCTTCCAGTATCCTCGGTTCGCGTCTGTTTAGCTGGCCTGCAATATGTAAGTCTGAAGTGGCTTAATTACGATTTATGCTCACTTCTTTACCAGCGACAGAACCGAGAGAAGACGATGCGATGATAGAAGACGACGAGTCATGGTCAGGGAACCGCAATCGCAAACTATGGAAGAAGACGTGTGTTCACGCCGCTTTGAATGTATGGCCTCTGTCACCTTCTGTTGTATCGAAATTCACGCCTTTATAGAACACACTATCCGACCAAGAACGCCTACTTTACGCAGCCCTCGCTCCTTCTCCTTTGGCGGCCACCATCCTAAAGTCGGCGTGTCGAACATGGGAAGACCATTTATGGGTGCAGGTCAGCATCATCTGCGAAGAGAAAGAGAGTCTGGAGCTGGGCAGGATGGGTGCCGGTTTCTGGGAGGGCGAAGGCGAGCCAGTGGCCACGTCCGAGCAGGAGCAAGAAGAATGGGAGAACGAGGTCTTCGAAAGTTTGAGCACTTTGAAGGATGTAGCCGTTGTTGAAGGACCAAGTGCTGAACACGCTTTCCACCATTCGCAACTACACATCATCCTCAACCGAACGGACAGCCTCCTCAACGGCTTTGCCGGCGGTCTATCCGACGAGCAGTTCAACAAAGACACATTCGAATACTCCCAACTATGCCGGTTCTTCGCTCACTTCTGCCTTTTCTTGCAAATGATCGACATCCCCACACCACCTCTGGCCACCCAGGTCATCCTCGAGGCGTACCTCCAAGTTCTCGCTGACGCCGAGCAGAGACAACTCATCGCTATGTACGCCGGCGCATTGGGAGACAACGCTATTGAACGATACGCCGCCTTCTTGGTCTCACTCCAACTCTCCGCGGACATCTCGGAACGGAGACTCGCACTTACACAAGCCAACGAGCACGGCTTGGACATGCATCGAGTTGCGATTGTCGCTGCTGAGCGGACAATCGGTACGGCGTTTGAGGTATGTTTGAACCTCCTCCTTGTCCAGTTCACGCGTACTAACCCGGGATCTAGCACCTCCCTGAACCCAAGGGACCACTTCCCTCTATCATTGCCCTGCCCCAGCCTCTGGGAGAGGCGGAGTTGTTCTTGTTGCGCTCCATCGAGTGGACAACGTTCAGTGAAGAAACCTATCAAACCGCGCTGGAACAGACAAATGTTATCCTGCGTTACTTCCTCGGTCAGTGCTAAAATTGATTAGTGGCATGGACAAGCTTCTAATCCTTCGTCGTGCAGGTGTCGGACGTGTACAAGCTGCTCTTTCGCTACTTGACATGCTACCATCTGGCTTGGCGAACATTAGTGAGCCAGAAGAAAGAGCCACTGAGTATCTCCACTACCGGCAATTTTTCGTCATTTGGGAGACTTTGGAGAGGGTTGTCGAACAGCACGGCCAACATGTGCCTGGGATGGGTAAAGACGAGAAGACTCAGTGGTTAAGTCAATATCGAGTACGTCCACTCTTCGTTGTTATCCCCCACTCAATCATTGATTGCCTTGTTCTTGCTCAGACTTCTATCGACCAAGCATTCGAACAAGTGACGAAGTTGTTGACGACCGAGTGGCTTGTATCCGATGTTGAGCAGGTGTCTGGTGAGTTGTGGCTGTGTTCCTGTTGTTTTCCTTTCGTGGTTACTGATAGTCGTTTCAGGCGATCGCAGAAGACGAGACCTAATCCGCATCCGACAAATCTTTATCCCTGAGATTATCATTAGGCTCCACTTTACCTTAGTCAACTCGAGACAGTGGATACCAGAGTACGTGCTCACACTCATTATTAACTCACAACGGCAGCTAAGTGTGCCTCCAGAAACCTCAAGCGCGCTTTGGAGCTCGTCAACATTATCGCTGATTCAAGGTACAAGCTGTACGAAGATTTCGTCAACGCCGATGGGAGACGGTTGGGCGAGTACCTTGGTGCTGTACGGGAGGCGTTTGTGGCTGGTTTGGAGAAAGGCGGCTCGGATCCTTTTAGACCGATAACTGGTGGTTATCAGTAGAGGATGCAGGACAGAGAGTTCCTGTCCGTTTTTCTGTACCTCTCGTATGTCGCGAATTGTCCTGTTACTCTTACTTTAATCCTTACGCTGTACTTTTGATTTGAAATTATATAGTATTCTATCTGGACGAAAGGATAAATACGTTGAGAACGCAACACAATGCATAGTTACTCAATCCTCTTAATGGTCACCCCTCTTTCGTGAGCGTGGAGGCGACGCGATAACATCGTCAGTGCCCTTATTCTTCTTGGGCCTGGTGGTTGAAGATTGGTCGACATCTTCGAATTCATCGGTAGTCTTCCTATCGTTCTTCTGGCCTCGACGTTTGGCCTGAGACGGAGAATGGTCAGTGGCGTCTGCGTCGGTGCTCCACTTATCTTTGTCCTGGCCTTGACGCTGGGACTTTAGATTGGATTTAGATGACGATTGCTTGGCACCTTCATCAGTAGTCCTCCCAGGTTCGTTCATACCTGAGCGCTGGTGGTACCTCTTGGCTATTGCATACGGATGTTTGGCAGCGAGTCTGAGGACTTTCTTGAACAGGGCTGACCGAGGTCCGTCTCCAGGCTGTGGAGGGAAAAATAGCCTTGAGTAGCCGCCAGTAGGGGCAGTGAAAGGCTGGGCTGAGGCCGCAGAGCCACCGGCGCGGTTAGTAGATGCCAGAGGAGTGCCACTGATTTGGGGGCTCGAGGTATCTTCTGCGGCGAGAGCCGCAGCATCGGCACCTTGACCTGCGATTTGAATGGGATCAAAGGAGGTTGGGACTGAGCTTACACCAGAGCGACTAGGTGTAGAGACTACAGGGAGCGCTGAACTGGGGCAACCGCCGCCTGCTTGAGGAGTATTGGAATCGTTGGGCTCAGTCATTTGAGGGTTGAGCTTTGTCGCTTGAGATGAATAGAAGTGGGAGGCGAGAGGCAATGGCGGAGCGGTTGACCTGTCATGGCCTTTATAGGTAGGGCAATGCCACCCCGGTGAGGAAGGCCTCTGTCGTTTAGATTTCGGTCTCTGTTATAGTAGGTGTGGCACCTCCGTCGCGACGCGTCCGCGCGCTCATGCTACCGTTCCTTATGCTTATATTCTTCATTTCGGATACAAATCATGATGGGGAGCAATCCGGAGTATAATGCCATGGCGGTGGCTTTCACAACGGACAAGGGACGCGGTCACGGGAAATCAACTTTGGACGGGTTGGCCTCAGGCCTCAGACTCGATTAAATGCATACGGGTCACAATATCTCGGCAAACGTGATACATTGTTCGTTCATAATACAAATGCAGGTTTCGATATCATGTGAAGAAATCTCAGAACAATCTAAGCCGCTTCCTAGAGCGGAGACGCGCTGAGTCCTCCTTGTCCTGCGAATCGTCACGAGGCCGACCTTCTTTTGGCTTCTTGAAACAATATCGGGCTAGAGGACCGGCAGGAACCCAGGGTGTACGCAACGATCTGGATCTAGAGGATACGTTAAGTGGAACGTTGTATGATTAAATCTGCGGAAATTTATTTACGACGTTGTCACAATACTGTGGCTGCTGCGACGCCACTGAGCCGCAGACTCCTCTGGCTCAGGAATGAGCTTGAAAAGCCCAGCTTCAAATATCTGTTCGAAAGACCTATAGATGCGTTTAATTAGAACGATTTCATGAGGCTCAAATTCCAAATTTGAACGTTCGAAGAGCGGAAGCTCAAAGACACAGCAACCTTCGCGTGTCGATTGAACATGGAAATTAACACTCACTCAGCAATCTGATCATTATCCACCGTTTGTTCGACGTCCGACGTGGAAGATGTTTTGGGAGTGGTCGTTGAATTCGCGTCTTTGACGTTAACAGCCATGCTAGAATGTGGGGGAGGTTAGAAGAAAGATTGAGTGGCAATCTACAAAGACCGGAGATGTAGCCACTGACGACACGTCCTGCAAATCAACACAAAGGAAACGGGCGCGTGAGGCGACGCGCCTTGCTAGTTGTCCCAGTCGTAAGTACCCTTAATACGGTAAAATGTTGTGATTGAGGCTTTTGAAGCTCAATGCGCAAATATCCCATTCGTTTCAACCTCGGCAGGAAAGATGAGTTTAAGTTTCTCCCATGTCCGAACAGAGATCATTGCTGATAGATTCGTTCAGCGTGCAGTAAACCGCGATTATGGCCTATTCCCATTTCTCAGTGATGGTCTGGGTGGTTCGGAGTTAGGCCTGGTTTGGTCGCAGAAGAGGTTATTAAGACGTCTTTACAAATATACAAGTTTACTGAAAATACGACACGTAGCTGAATAACCAGACTTGACAGTAACAACTATCGGTAACCTAAGTCTAAACACATATGACCGATACTGCTTGAACGTTGACCACTGACTCGCCCTTTGCAGCTTCCCCTCTCTTCTGTCCGATGGAAGGAGAGCGTCAGAAAGAGGCGACGACATTTACTGAACACCCGGGCGTTCGATAGACGGCTGGCTATACCTACTCTGGAAACGTCCCTGATTCTCTAGGGAGTTCATCAGATTCAGGTAAGATTCCTTGACATATTCCACAGAGATTGTGCCCTTGGGCAAGGAGGGATGTGGCGAGCGGATCTCTGGCGGAGATCCACCAGTGTCTGTCGTGGATTCAGCCTGTCCGATGCGAGCTCGTTTCAGTCTCCTTGCAAGTATTCTAAGTTCGCTGTGCGCGCTCTTTGAAGCCAGGACGGCTTGTTCCTTATCCACCAAATACTCCAGGAACTCGGGAGTCTTGGGACTTGGAGATTTCAAGTAATCATCAAGCTCTCTCGAGGATTTATCCTCTTTTTCTCTATACATCTGATACTTACGCCGTGCCTTCTCGAGGTCTTCCTCCAAAGTGCGCACCAAGTAGCCGTTGAACTCCGGGGAATTGCTCTGCCAGTCAGCCATAGTTGGGATAATCTCCATATTGTCTCTGGGACGGGACATAGACGAAGACTGGTTGATACCTCCATCGGTAGTGCTCCCAGGCTCGTACATACCCGAGCGCCGTAGTCCCTTGTACCTTGCATACGGACTCTGATTTTCATAACGTCTGAAAACCTGTCTGTAGAGGGGTGACCGGGTCTGCTTGCCACCAGGGGATCCCAGCGACAAAATTGGGCTGCTCGGGGCACTAGAAGAATACGAAGACCTGGCAGGGCGACAGGCACGGCGATCTGCTAGAGGAGAACTGACTACAGGGCTTGACGTCAATTTTGCGATAGTTGCAGCGTCGACGATCGGTGGGCAATCCCCGAGTCGAATTCGGGTTCCAGTAGAAGTTGAGCGGCTACCGAAGCGATTAGGTGATCCAGTACTACCGTTGCTAGCTCGAGCAGTACTGAAATCATTAGGGCCAGCCATCACAACGTCGTAAGGGTTCATGGCTTGGAGACCAAAGCGAGAAGACGAGCTAGAATCAGAGGTGCAGGGGCTTCGGCTTGAGTGTGGGCTTTTACGAGATCAGCGATAGACGGTGGGAAGCAAGGTGAAAGTTTGGAACCGTCAATCTGCCAACGCTTTTATAGGGCGAACACAATGCCACAGGAGAGGTTGCCACGCGCGGCTTTGATCCGTTTCCTTTCGGATTCGGAGTTTGTAAGCGCCGCAGCGCTTCGTCACGTTTCTAATTCTGTCCGCTTTTACCATTGTTCGCCACAAGTTCGCCATGCTTGAACCTTTGATTTCGGAATCAATCAAGGTAAGTGGGGCCTTTGAGGTTATGGTCCTTTTTCAGTCCCTTCAGCCGACTATTTGGACTCCGAGCGTCTGTTCGGGAGGCCTAGAAAGATGTTTAATCAGTCACGACTGATACAACACGGTTGAAACCGAACGTTCAACTCCAACTTGGAAGCGAAAGCTCAAAAGATCAGAAAGCTTCGCCTGTCGAACATGGGATTTTCCACTTGCTCAGCGGTCCGATCATTATCCACCGTTTGTTCGACGTCGGACTCAGGCTTCAAGGAGGACGCTTTCGAAGTGGTCTTCGAATTCGCATCTTTGACGCTAATGTTAATCGCCGTGCTAGAATGTGACAGTGAGAAGAGGAGAGATTGAGTGGCAAATCATGAAGAGTGGATATGCAGCCACTCCCAGCGACGGCTGTCCTGCGAATCGAAGATAAAAAACGAGGGTGTCTACTGACCGAAGTGAGATTTGCCTCTGAGTCCAGTCGTAAGATTACAACGGCAAAATCTCGGTTCTGAAACTCAGTGTATGAATTTGAATATGAGTCTTATCATGCCGATTGATATGAGCATAGAAAATTTCCCCGCGACACCCGCATGAGAAAGGTGGGTTCTAAGTTCTGAGTCGAAAGCGCCGAGTGGCCTCATCTGGTCTCGGTTGTTCACCTCGACAGTCATGCCAGTCAGCTGTTTTGGGTCCCTTACTTGTATATTTACAGTGCACCCATTACCTTTTGCTTCGAAATCTTTTATAGCAGTATGTCTGGAACAACAAGTCTATTGACACATTGAATTTCTATGCAGCGACAGTTACAGGCACCTCCAGTCTCCACCCGCACGACCGTGTCCGTTGGAACTTTGACGACTGACTCGCCTTCTGAAGCGTTTCCCCTCTTTCGTCCAATGGAAGAAGAGGGCAAAGACGAGGCGACAACGTTACCTGAAGACCTGGACTGCTGGATTGGCAACTGGGCTTGAGTTGCAGGCTGAAGAACCCCGCACCTTACGCTGATCAAGTGGCTTCAGGAGGTCTAGGTAAGGTGGCTTGAAATATTCCATCGAGCCCGTGACCCTGGGCAAAGGTATTTGGGAAGCGGATTTCTGGCGCGGGTCCATCAGTGTCTGTCATGAACCTAGCCCATCCGATGCCAGCCTGTTCTAGTCTCGCTTCAATCCTTTTGAGTCGTTGGTGCGCACGCTTTGTATCCAGGATGGCGATTTCCTTCAATATATCGCACTCCAGGTACTCGGGACTCTCGGGAGAGTTCATATACTTCGCGAGTTCTATCAAGGCTTTGACCTCCTCGTCTTGGAATTTCTTATATTCACGATCTGCTACCTTCCATGCGCCCATCAAATCCTTCAACCAGCCGTCGAGTTGCACGGAGCCCTTATTGGCTCTGGGACTCCTAAGACTCGAATAGGGTTTGTAATGCCCTGGACGATGGTGCTTAGACGAAGATTGGTTGGCAGCACCGTCGGTAGCCATCCCATGTATGTGCATGTCTGAGCGCAGAGACGCCTTGACCCGTACGGATGGACTGTTTAAGCAACGTTGAAGGGTCTCCAGATATAAGGGTGACCGATTTGCCAGTGATTTGCCAGGGGAAGGGGAAGGTACTCTTGGGGTACTCTGAGCACTGGAAGAAGTGGAAGGTCTGGATCTGGCAGAGCCTACGACACGATGGCTTGCCTTGGTAGAGCTGATGGTGAGGCTTGAGGCATATTTCGCTGCGAGAGAGGCAACATTGACGACCGGCAGGTTACCCTCGAATCGGACTCGGGCTTCAGCGGAAGTTGAGCGACTACCTGAATCCTCTGAATCCTCAGGCTCAGCCATCACAACATCGTCGAGTTCCATGGCTTGTAGACCGAATCTTGAAGACAATGTAAAATCAAGGCGTAAGGGATTGAAGCGCTGCTGGAAGAAGGGTATATGAGCAGTTCGAGGCCGAGTGTGGCTGTTTTCGAGAGATAACGGTGAGAGATGGGAAGCAAGATGACAGGTGTTCGAACAGCCGTGCCATGGCTTTTTATAGGGCGAGGACAATGCCCAGAGGAGCTTACCACGGTGGGCTCTGATCTCGGAGTCGGTAAGTGCCGCAGCCCTCCGTCGCGCCGGCCTCTGCCCGCTCTTACCATTGTTCACCACATGCTTGTACCTTTAATCCCGGAAATACTGAATGAACAGATCTTTTCAGACCTTTTCCGCACTCCCAAACCGATTCCGAGTTGAGGAAAGTACCAGCTTGGAGTGCAATGCCACGGTGCCACTCGCAACGGATAAAGCAAACGAATCGGGGTGTCAAGGGGTCGTCCAAAAATCAAAACAAAGGAAACAAACGCGTAAGACCTCGAAGCCCGATTGATAATCACTGCATCGGCCCTCCGACACGCCAGTAAATGGGTACCGATACCTTTGATATCCTGCAATGGCGCTGCGGTGAGAGGAATTGTGATTAGTTTTCAAGTTTCTTTGCGCGAAGATCCGAGAGAGCAGACGAAACTCACTTGGAGGGATTGCGCTGACATGAAAGGCGAAGACACGGTAGAACGTGTTGGCTGGTAGTACCAATGTAGGCATAGGGTTACTAGACTACATTTAGTTTAGCACCTTGTATCAAGAATCTTGAGTACACTCGCAAGTGGGAGATCATATACTACATACCACTGGCTCTTCCAGAGTCCTCAAAACTCGATCTAAGCCTCAATCGGTATCGCCACGCTCCACCCGAACCTCGAACCGGGGCATGGCGTCGAAGCAGAGCCTCATGTTAAACCAGTTCCAGTAAAGAGATAGTTTTCAGGGCGGGCACGAGCCGGGAATGATCTTCGACTCGGATTTAAGTTCTTCCCACTTGAATCGAGTATGAGCCACTATCCGTTCCAGCACCTGTTGAAGATGAGACAAGATATCAGTGAGTCCTCTCCCATTGAGACACACTGGCAGGGTTAAGTTGTAGAATCGGCCCACTCACGTCGAAAGTATCCCCAGATTTGCCCTAAAACATCCTGTTGAAAACTCGGGTCAATACTAGCTTCTCGTCATCGGATCTCAGGGTAGAGTGCACGCATAAATCGTCGACATACTCATCTTCCCTTGCTGTCGGTTGGTTAGAAATCCGGAGAGCAACACAAGCGCCGATATCGGTTACACAGCGAAACACTTGGAGACAGAAGCGAAGAATTGGGATATGCATACTTGAGTATAAACAGAGTAAATGGCGCTTGGAGTATTTCGTAGACCGTGCAGTAGAACTTCACATGTTAGGTGCATTCGATTAGCTCCGCCGTTGTATAGGTATGCTATAGAACATTGGCTTTTCAGCCAAAGTCTAATGTGTTCTTCATCGTCTGCTGAACATACCAGTGCTAGGACTAATTGCTTTGTGCACTCAGTGAGCAAGTACAAAAGGCCATCCGGGGCGAGCGTTGTGGGAGATTTCGGTTGATAGGAGAACATGAAGTAAAAGAGAGAGTGGAACAAAGGGAAGCATGGCGAGGTAGTCCGCAATCGATACAGCGGTTAAACGAGGATGCTGCGAAGGACCGTTCGGATTGGATTTTGGTCGTGAGGAAGTTGCGAAGAAGTATGGCACAGCGTTACGGAGCCTCCCTCTTCGGTTCCCGGAGCCTGAATAATTGCATGCAAATTCGACGGGTGATCTTCAAGCTCATTGAAAGGTTGAACCTGAAGGGAGGTCAGGAAGAAGTCGCGAACGAAAATTGAAATATCGCTCCCGATTCTCTAAGCGGCAGAGATTGCGGAGCCCGAATTCTCTCACTCCGAGCCTGCCCAGGCACTGATTTCTTGTACTCATCCTGAGTTTTACAACGCCTTCCTTTACTGCTTCTGTGATACTTGAAGTGACATCGATAGTCATTGTTCTTGCTTCGATGAAAATCACCCTAATCCCTTGTAGAACAAAGGGATATTGCCGAGAACGAATCATTTAATCGATAAGGGAGAAATAGTGTTTACATCAAAGGAGATCATACAACAGACGGGTATTCTATAAGTACACGAGTTATTCATCGATTCTCATTCTCATTAACCACGACCATCTCTACATCTGTTCCTTAGTCTCCTCGTACAGTCCCTCCGACTCCTTCCTCATAACTACCAACTGGAAGGCTCCGCCTCTGCATCTGGCTTCCACCGTTTGGGACTTGTCCTGTTGGCTTTGTCAGAATCGGCATAGGAAAGGATGTTGAAAGGAAACTTACTGGGAGCCACTGCCTTCTGCTTCGCTATCTTGCTCTTCTTCTTCATCTCGCCTCCTCTTGACGGTTGAGCCAGAGGAGGTCGTCGCGACACTGCCTTGAGACAGGCCGCCATTTTCTGGATTGTGACGTCTTTGGGGAAGCTGGTGGAGGTTTTGGATCGGCATAGCAGGTTGCTGTTGCACAGTCCCCCAACCATACTCCTCAGAGCCGTGATTCAGCAACTGGTCTGCGCCATTCATCTGAGGATATTGGTCCGCCGGAAATCCGAACCCTAACTCCTGCTCCCGTAGCTCTGAGTCGTCTTGTGCTGGTGGTAACAGCATCGCATTCACGGGCCTCGGCCTCTGGTGCATTGCTCGAGGCTGAATGCTCGGTCGTTGTCTGACCTGTGGAACTTGCTGGAAAATTCCTGCGGGCGACGCCATCGTAGAAGCCATTCCGGGAGCCTGGAAACTGTTGACCATTCCAACGCCAGGCATGAAAGGTGAGTTCAAGATACTACCCTGTCGGACGAGTTGCTGAGGGTGAGGTGCTCCGTTAGACAGAACCCAGCTCCCATGGGGAACAGCTGGTTGCTGATGAAGTCGAGGGCTGGGTCGAGGAAGAGAAGTCGGGTTCGAAGGGCCTGCAACAGCGTTGTTCAAAAGCGGAGACGGCCTCATCGGAGCGTAGTTACTCGGTCCGGCAACGGCTCTCTGGGGCATAGGAGCGCGGTTAGGAACACCAACGAACGAGTGGTTCATAGTGGGTGATTGCCACATCCGCGGAGAAGCACCCATAGAAACTTGGACGAAACCGCCGTTGGGCACACCGTTGAACGAGTGGTTCATCGTCGGAGCTGCAGGATGGGGAACGAAGTAGTTCATAGAGGACGGATGTCGAGCGTTGGTCATAACCGGCGATGGCCTCATGAGAGGAGGTCCCATCGGACCATTTGGCCTTACGGACATCGGCCTCGGCGAGACGACACCGTTAAACGACTGGGTCATAGCTGGAGCTGCCATTCCGGGAGCCAGGAAAGACCCAGGACGTTGAAGAGGCTGAGGAGGATGCTGAGGTCGACCATTCAGCGGAAGTTGGAGTTGACTGTTAGGCGGCATCATGATGGATCCCGAAGGGCCAGGTATTCCAGAGTTCATAGAACTAGAACTGTTGTAGGGACCACCACCGTTAATCAACTGCATAGCAGCCTGAGAATTGACACCATTCGCCTGAGAACCGAAGAACTGCTGGGAAGGTTGACGTTGAAGCTGAGTCCGGGGACTATTGACCACAGCCGTCTGCACCATCTGAAGAGCAGGCTTAACTCCACCATTCGCCATCTGAGGACCGGTGAACTGCTGAGGAGGCTGCTGAGATCCATTAACCTGAGCCTCGAGATGGGCTATAAATTCCATTAATTTCTCAGGAGGAAGGTTGACAAGCGCGGCGCGAGCAGCGTTGAGCTGATCCCTAGTAGGAGAAGAAGACTGCTGGTTGATTGCGGTAGGCCGAGCTGACTGGGTCGTGCCAGTGCTACTGGTAGGAGCGCTGCTGCTAATCGACTTCCCCATAGGACGAGCTGCTGCCTGCTGGGTAGCCTGAGGATGCTGAGGTCGAGGAGGCTGGGAGCTCTGGCGAAGCTGAACGTTGGAATTCGGAGGCGGCATGCGCGACGCGGAAGAGGTCGAAGCGGTAGGGAGGAGAGCAGCATCGATAAGCTCGGCCTTCACGTCTCTAGTCATTCCAAAGTTCGCAGAGCCGTTGCTCGGAGCACCGGCGGTACTCATAGCCTGAGGGCGAGCGGCTACCGACTGGGGATTCTTGGTACCGTTCGCTGTCTGAGGACCGAATGACTGCTGGGGAGGTTGACGACGCTGAGTTTGGGGATTGGCCACAGTCGCCTGTGTCTGTGCTGGCTGAGGAGCAGGATTGATACCGTTCGCCGTTCGAGGAGCCTGAGATCCCGCCAATAAACCCTGAAGTGTAGCCAAAAGCGCTCCTGGGCTCCCGCGAATAGGAGGAATCCTCGCTGGATTGCTGGTTGACTGGTGACTTTTTCCGGTAGTAGGCCTTGCAGAAGCGGAAGTATTCTGAACCCGAGAGGATGACTGAGCTGTGGCAGGGGCCGGTGTCTGGGAAAAGACGTTAGTCATACGAGGAGAAACGAGGGACTGAGGACGTACATTACGATTAGCGGTAGCTGGAGCCGACATATGAGGAGCAGAGCCTCGAGGAGTAGCTCGAGGCTGGACGTTGTTGGTGGCAGAAGCAGCGGGAGTAGAAAGAGCGTTCTGAGGAGTCGATGGCTTCACGTTTTTTCCGACAGACTTCGACGTTCCAGAGGTATAACCGACCTGGGAAGACGATCGAACTGTGGCAGGGACCGGCGCCTGGGAGGGGACATTTGTCGCCTGAGCAGGTTGAGAGTTGGTCGCATCAGAAGTAGGATTCTGAGGAGCGGCAGTAGAAGGCTGGACGTCTCCACCGTCAACGCCCTCAAATCCAGGAGCACCAGGCATCCCAGTCGAAAAGCCTGTTCGATACAAGAAAAGATTCCCAGCACGAAAAGCTAACGGCGACGGAGATGGCCGTATCACACTATCCAAGTTATGCTGAACTGCAGGAAGAAGTTGAAGACTTTGAGGAGCCTGCACGTGGGTATCTTGAACAAGGTCGAGTGCAGTTGAGGGAGCTGACGGCGCAGTGGTGACTTGAAGAGACTCGGAGGAGCTGGAAGCTACTGCTGCTAGCGGGACGTCGACAGGGGGTTGACTAGGACCAGGAGTAGACTGAGCAGGTTCATCTGCCAGCGCCGAACTCCAATCGAAAATTTCAGCAGACATTCTTTCAAAGTCTGCCCAAAACTCTGGCAGGTCTAGAACATCCTCCTGAGAAGACTGATCACCACCATTTTCGTTCGACGGACCCGCAGCCGAAGCAGAGGTAGAGTCTATAGAAGCCTGAGTGGCCTCTCCGGATGCTGCGGTGGCAGAGGAAGCAGAGATACCAGCGGGTCCAGCACCTCCGATAAGTCCACCCAAAATATCATCCACAGAAGCCGCCGACAGAGCAGGGTCGTTGAAAGGCACAGACGCAAGCTGGTCAAGGTTCCTGACCATACGGTCCTCAACGGAAAAGCTACCGCAGCTCTGGAGATACTGTTCCATGGTCATGTAAGGCCTGTTGACACTGGTGGCAATTAGTGAGTTCCAACTGTTCATCTCAAGTACACCGAGGAAAATGCTTACTTGTTCTCGAGGACATCGTATATGGAACGACCGGTGCGGCGAATATTATTCCTCCTCCTAGGACTAGTAGTGTTGTTGTTGGAAACGTTCGAGGTGGAGGGACCAGCGCCAGGCGTGCCTGGGCCAGACAGGTCCTGTTGCGGACCAGACGCGGAGTTGTTGCCAGACATTGTCCGGTATTCAGAAGCGTGTTAGGCTGAGGGTCAAGTGGATACAAGGTAAAAGGCGCGTGTTCAAAGTGCGAGTGTGGTGAGTGAGTGAGAGAGCGGGAGAGAGGGAAGCTACAGCACCAAATCCCGCTTCCTTTATAACCCCCCCGTGCCACACAAAGGGGAAAAGGACACCGGTGGCTTGGACGCGGGTGATGCAGTCGTGCTTTGAAGCGCGCGCGCGACAATGGGCGCCACCAATGGGGTGTGGCATTAACGGCGGGCGTGCGCACACTGTTCAAAGCACAAGGGATTGATCACAATGCAAAGCCCATGGAATGTCGTATTGGCTGAACGTGAACAAGCATTGCCTTTCGCGAATTGAAAGCGTATGAGCATGCCACTGCCACTTGCTCAGCGATGACAGAGAAACAATTGTGCAGAAAAGCGAAAACAAAAATAAATAATATTAATAATTATTAAATCCA
The DNA here is from genome assembly GCA_004126415.1 of Candolleomyces aberdarensis. NCBI lineage: Eukaryota > Fungi > Basidiomycota > Agaricomycetes > Agaricales > Psathyrellaceae > Candolleomyces > Candolleomyces aberdarensis. The sequence continues at coordinate 77,691 of SDEE01000033.1, forward strand.
AAAGAGGAAAGAGGAGGCGGGGAGGAGAGGAGTGAAGGTAAAGTGAAGGAGAGTTTGAGAATGGAACAGTAAGAAAAAGGTCTCACCTCGGTGAGGGCGAAAGCAAAGGTTTTGATTGGTGAATATTCACTCCTCCCTAATAGTGTCAGGCTTGCTACTCGGCTGGTTTCGTCATAAACCGTCCAATACGGTGTCCGACAAACCCTTCAAATACTCCTCCAAACACTCCTTGAAAATCGCGTCCAGCTTAGATGGGCTTAGAGCGAATGTAGAGCTAAAGGAAGCCCAGGCCGAGAGCAGATTATCCTCTGACCGAAAACGTTCATTCGTTCGTGCATCACGAGCATTCGTGAAAGAAGAGCAAGGAATAGAATACACCAGATAGTACGTACAAACGTGAAAAACGCGAAAGTTCCCTGGCGCATCCAAGGACCAGGTCATCATAAGAGAATTCACGTCTCACTATCAGCCATTTCCGCGTCTTCAGGATTTGGTGTGTTGCGCTCCGAGTCCGAGGCACCCTGCTTTCCCGTGTCAGTTGGTGTGTTTGTAGATGCTGTTGACGACTTGGATTTGACTTTGAGTGTGATAGGTGGTGCAGACGCAGAGTTTGAGCTGTTTGCGGGGAGTCGGATAGATCCTGAGCCGCCGGCTGAGGGGGGTATGGAGATTGAGAACCCTTTCGAGTTGGCTCCGCCGGATTTTTTCCCTGACGTTGTTTTGCTTTGTTCTTTGAAGGCTAGAAAAAGTTGGGGTCGGTCAATAAGCAGATGGATAGAGGGAGAAGAGGGATGCACGCACTTTTCAGTTCTTCTGATAGAGGCGCCACGAGATCAGCAAAGTCTAGCATCTCCAGCGCCTTGAGCACATCCGTTGCTGCGATAGACTTGTGTTGTTTCGACACCGCTACATCGTGAGCACTGTGCCCTTAGAGTCAGACTACACGTCCTCAGGGCCATGCTTGGGAGAGACATACGTTGCAGCTATGAAACTATGTTTAGCCTCATGCTAAAGGAGCAACAACGACGCGACGTACCAAGGTAATTAATGAATACCGTTGAGCCTTTCACCAGCGAAAGCACCGTTTCCTTCGTCAGTCTCGCTTCTTCAGGCAGCTATACACGCAAAATTGGTCAACATCGACGCCTCGTCGAACGCGTTCTCCGGATGAATGGCGAACAGCGTAGGCAAGGGAAGCCCAACGCACGTACAGCGGATTTCGCGATCTTCATGACGACACTCTTGGGGAGTTCAAAGTTTTCGATTCCCTCTGAGACGAGGTCTTGCTGGGCTTGCGCCGATATTGGGCCTGGGTTTTCTTTGCGAGGCATTTTGGGGGTTTGCCGACGGGGATGGAGGAGAGCGGCGAATGGCGCGCACCTCGCCTCGAGGAACTGCTGATGGTTGGGCCGGCCCGAGCGTCCCTTGCAGGGTCCGGGACCTCCGAGCCGCCCGCTGTTTTCTCTCTTTCTGCGACGACCACCATCCAGTATTCGGTCTTCGCCAAAAAGCTTTCTTTTGAAGTCAAGTTATTGGATCTTTCTACTCGTTAGCTTTGAAAGCGCTTCACCCTTGAAGGCACGATCATTGACTATGACGTCCTTTCTTTGTGGACCTCTTGGCTACCGCTAGACTTCGTTAATATTTTGCCTCTGCCTCTGACTCGAGGCAACAATGGCAATATGTCCGCTACTTCGCTATAATCTCTAGCACGGTCTCAGTGCCACCAACAGCGGCCTCCCGGTGTGCACGTCTAGGAATAGGTCACCGTTTGTTGAAAGTACGTTAAAGTTTTGTTGAAAACCTCTCTGGACGATTGCGTCGGCACTGACATCGAGGAAAGTTCCGCGAAGAGACCAGGACTCTTTCTTATGCCATTAATCGAATATGAAAATATGTCGGCTTCAAATGGAGGAGCATTGCTACACCTTCGACGTCTTTGGACGAAGATCTGCAGGTCCCTTTCGTCCGTTAATGCAAATCCCGCTTACCTCTCCACTTGGACCTGAAGAATGAGGGCTTGGGGAGAGCTTGTATCCTGATCCCTGAGCGCATCTAAAGTCAGTCACGGCGTACACGCTTGCAGGCTACTACCTCATGACGGCGTTTGACTCGGATGACCCATTGTTTCCTATGAGCCTCGGAGGTTCTGCCCTTTGCCACATTCACTCCTTCGACTACCTGCCCTTTGCCCAAACTCTCGCGATGGACCGAGTTCGAAATGGTTTGTCTTCGCGCGCACATCTCTCCTTCTTACGCCCTTACAACAAAATAAAGTCCGCTTGCGACGCAAGGAGAAAACATTTTGCAGGGCTTTACGGCTTGCTTCTGGGACGGTTCTCCGTGAAATCTCTGGGTGAATCACGCCAGCAAGTCCCAAGATATCTCTTGGAGTAGGTTGAACGGAAGTTTGACCCTCTAACGTTCAGATCACCATGTTAGGTGCGCCAACGGGGGTTGACTTGGGTGCATCGTCCGATGGCAATGACGATTGTCTGCAGTTGTGTCTGGCCTTATGGGGTAGAATTCAATCTCGAGAGTCCGCTCGTTCGGGGTTACTTCTTCCTTTGAAGGTCTGTTGCTGTGCAGGAACCTTTGACATCGCGCTAAACGTGAACAATGCTTTGCAGAGTCGGAGCTCCTGCTCATAGAGCACGATTTGGTTATGAGAAGAGACTCTCTATCGCGTTTTTGTCTTCAAACCACCACCATCATCCTCCATCTAGTCTCCACGAACGACCGTGTTCAAGGGTTTGCGTGGTGCACCATCTGTGCACTCACCGCTCTGGGGGTATGGCAAATCTTCCACCTACGCACCTACTTCAAGTGCAAGTGTCTCATCGATGAGAGTGCGCATATGTACGCTTTGCCAATATTACAGTCGTTTTGAATCGATCATCTCTCGGGTGGATTCGTCCAGTGAGAATGCAAACCGGGCACGGGTACGGTGATTTTCTAGTGCTCGGCGCTCGTGAGATTCACGTTCACGAACCTGGCAACCCCTTCATTGTATTCGGGCGTATTTCTGTCTCTCTGCATCTCACCCTCCCCTCTCAGTCAACTGTGCATCGCTTTTGCGGCATTTCGGGACGGCAGCAACCGTTGCTCGGTGCAATCGTGAAGGTGTGTAAACTACAAGGACTGCATTCATATAAAGCGTTGACTTGTATTGTATGAGGTAGCAGGAGGCGCCGTCAATCTCTCGGTCAGCGCGGCCTTAGTCCCCAATTCGTGGCCGTTTTTGTGTTTCATGCTTCTTCTGGCGCTCCAAAGCTTCCCACATACAGTTAACGGGCGCCTTACGGTTAGTGGTGACATTGTGCTGTGCGTGGCAACATTCCTTATCCTGACGGGTCTATATTGCGGCGCATTCCACCTCTCTCTTCCGGTTTGTGTTTCCTCCCATCAGCGCGATGGATGGCTCCTGCAGTAGCGATAGTGAGGAAGACCGCCCAACACTATCGTCTTGGAACTCACGGAACTGAACTTGCAGGGCGCATAAGCCAGCACGGCTTCGAAAATTCACATCATTTCCAGCTAGGAACGGCAAACTTCTCGTCCGCTGCAAGAGACGTGCACAACTACAACATCTCTGCGCCTCCTGGTGACGGGGACGAAACAGGTGAATTCCGATTTAGTTGCGACGAAACTTGCGCGCTGACTTGAGGCAGACGACAAGCTAATTGAACAGATTTGCAAGTGGTTGACGAAAGTCAGCTTTGGTTCTATCTATTCGGAATCGAGCTCCAAGGCGACGGAAGGAACTGGAATTTGGTTCGTCGAGAGCGAAAAGTTTCGTCGCTGGAAGCTTGGTGGTACCAAGATTCTGTGGGGTACAGGAAAGCGTGAGTTAGCATTCTACCATTCCAATTTCCGAGCTGTAATGTTGACGATGTCGGTACTCAGCTGGCGCAGGAAAAACCACACTCTCGTCTGTATTTTCCGTTTGTTTCGTTTCCTCGCTCCTCTAATCCATCGTCTTCTCAGATCTATCGCCATTAAACATCTCCAAAAGGACGACGACGTTGCACACCAAGCCCCTGTTATCTTTGCCTTCTGCCGTTACACGGAGAAGTACTCCCCTACCGAAATATTTGCTTCATGGATTCAGCAGCTATTGCTTCGCGATACCTCTGGCCTCGAGCATGTTCGCAAGAGTTTCCGGACTCACGAAAGGGATGACTCCCGTCCGTCGGATGTTGAATTGCACCAACTCATGTCGGCCATTGTCAAGAAGTTCAATCGTGTCTTCATTGTACTCGACGGATTGGACGAAGCAGACGAAGATGCCAGGAAACCACTGCTCGACTTCGTAAACTCCCTTCCTTCCAACACACACGCCCTCATTATGTCCCGTCCCTTGGGATCGCTCCAACGTCTGTTCCCATGTGCTGTACAAGTTGACGTCGAAGCTCGGAATGAAGACATAGAACGATTTGTCGAGAAGAAGATCCTTGATATTCCCAGCCTTCATGCAGTCCTACTGGGAAAGGATGCGGTCAGAGATGAGTTGTGTGCTGCTATCAAGCTTAAGTCCGGTGGAATGTAAGTCGGCCATCTCGTTCCTCTTTCTATAGTGTGACTAACCATTCGTCGATACTGTCTAGGTTTTTGATCGCAAGTCTCCAAATTGAAGCGTTGAAAAGCTGTATCAGTGTCCAGTCCTTGATGAAGAAGCTAGAAACGCTCCCGATCGGGTTGAACGAGCTATACGACCACACACTGGAACGCATCGAGGCTCAGGGACAGGAAAAGACTTCCTTGGCAAAGCGAGTGCTCCTGTGGGTGACATATGCCTTGCAACCCATGTCGATCGAAGCGTTACAGGAGGCCGTCGCTATCGAACTCGATTCCAAGACTTTTGACGCGAATCGCATGTCCCCGATAGAATTACTGCTCGACGTTTGCTGCGGCCTTGTTGCGGCAGACACACGTGTGCTAGGACGCAAAGATGTCAGACTCATTCGTATGTTACATTCGTCACCGACGTCTGGATCATCTTTTTGACAAACCATAATGATAGATTACACGACAAGCATTTTCTTCAAGGCTCGACGCCCCCCCTGGCTAAACTCAAATCCACATTCGACATTATCATCCTTTTGCGTTGTCTACAAATCTTTCTCCTGCCGCACATCCTTCTACCATTATACTTACAATACCTGGCACCGTCATGCACGTCTTGCTTGCAAAGAATCGGGTTTACCGCACCGCGTAAAAGAATTCCTTCTCCAATCTCCCACCCATCAATGGCCACCGCCGACTCGGCTGCAGTCAATTACATGGATGTCAAAGGAGACGCACCTCAGTCCGGGGCATTTGGCTTCACTGGTCGGCCTCCGAGACTATCTGTTAGATCATGTCCAGGATTGCACAGTCACCTTGCGAAGTCGCTTCACGCTCCTTCACATGGCTGTTATGGGTGGAAATATTGATACAGCGGAAGCCATCATGAACAAATGGCCTGCACTCTCTCCAATGGACCGATCGGCGGAGGGCAAGACACCTATTATGTTAGCGGCAGGTTCGGGGCTGGAATCAATGTTGGAGTTTCTCCTGTCCCGCACCGCAAACGATGGACAAGGATTGAATGCAAGAGCTACCTGCGGTTGCACTGCATTGGCATATGCTGTTGGGCAAAATCAGAAGGCCACTATCCAACTACTACTCTCCAAACCAGGCATTGATGTGAATGTGACCAACTGCGATACTGGACTCACTCCACTCGCCCGGGCTGTACTAAATAACGACGAGGCAATGGTCAGGCAAATATTATTGAATCCAAATCTCAACATAAATGCACGGAACCCGTGGACGGGATATACGGCCCTCATGCAGGCCAGTGGTGAGCTTGACCTGCCCGGCGCCAGTGTCGCCATCGTTGAGCTGCTGATGTCCCACCCCGACATCGACATCAACCTAGGGCCTCGTTGTGGGTGCACACCTCTGATTACATCAACTTATCAACGTCGCAGCGGGATCATCTCCAAGCTTATCTCCCATCCTCATATCAACCTACACGCTCGTTGCAACAGGGCAGGGTCGGCCTTGTCGATTGCTGTATACCAGATGGTTCCTCAACCTTCTGGTCGGGCCCTCAAAGAATCATATGATTCTTGTTTGGAACTGATTTCAGCCCAAGAAAGGATTCTCAGAAATGCGGACGAGGAGGATGTTCACCTCTACCTCCGGATTGCATCAAGGCTTGGTCTTCAAGATATGGCAATCGAGCTCATCTCAAAGACACAAATACGTCCAAAGGCGGTAGCCCTGGTCGAAGCGGCGAAGGCAGGATACACATCAATTGTCGCAATGCTGCTGGAGCATGTCGACGTCAATGCAGAGGACTCGATGGGGCGCACAGCTCTCTCTGCTGCAGTGATGAAGGGCCACTCAAACATTGTGAACCTTTTCCTTGCTCGACAGGACATCCTTGTCAATAAGGGCTCCATTCCTCCATTGATTTGGGCCATCCGAAGCAAAAAGGCCGAGGCTGACAGTCCACCAACATTCTCCAACCAGTTATCATCAACCAATAGCCAATTACCGATCGCCAGGCAGCTACTATGTCGTACGGATATCGATATCAATGTACTCGACTCGATGGGGCGAGTGCCCCTTACCTGTGCGATGGAGGCGGAATGCTGGGAGATTGTCAACCTTCTGTTGTCAAGGCCAGATGTGGATATCAGTCTAGGCAAACCTCCAGCATTGGTGCAAGCATGTTTGAATGGACAGGAGGCCTTGGTACAGAAGCTATTAGCAAGAGATGGCCTTAATGTCAACGCAGTAGATCAGCAAGGCCGGAGTGCCTTGTCTATGGCAGCACATCGTGGCCATGGACAAATAGTGGAGCTTCTCCTGTCTAGGCCCGACGTTAATGTGAACATGGGCAGCCCAACACCACTGATGCATGCATGCCACCAAGGTCACATAGGCATTGTCAAGCTACTGCTGACTAGCCGCGGCGATGAGCTTGATATTAACCTTCGGGCTGAACACTACGAATGCCGTCCGACTGCGTTGTGGTTTGCATGTTTCAGTGACAAGCCAAATTCGGACATTATCCAACTACTACTTCAACGTTCCGACATGGATGTCAACATTGGCCTCACAGTCGGTCGTGCAGCCTGCAAATGCGCCAACACACTAAAGTCTAGCAAACGCTTACTGCCAGATCATCGTAAGCTCCCAACACCATTGCATGTCGCTGCATTGCAGCAGAAAGATGCTATTCCATTGCTCCTAGCATCCCCTGGGATCAATGTGAATGCACTGAACATGGATGGGAAAACCCCATTCATAATGTATCTCGAGACTATGCCACTCATACCGAGCCTGAGCCCCACGGACAGTTTTCTTTCCCATCCGGCTGTCCTTGAAGAACCATTTGGTAGCAGGGCGCTCATTTCAGCTGCCGCTAATAATACCATTGGTTTTGAGGAACAGAAACTCAATGAAATCAAAACAATCCTGTCAAGAGGCAGAATGATAGATGTTAACTTCCACGAACCCAACGGGCGTTCTGTACTTTCGAATGCGGCGTTCCGAGGATCCACGAATGTTGCAGCTTTCCTCCTATCCCTTCCCTCGATTGACCCTAATTCCGGCAATCCGCCTCCCTTGGCTCAGGCGTCCATCCGCATGAGTCCTCCGGTGGTTCAGTTACTGCTTGAACACCCCAACATCGACCTCAATCGGGAAACTGATGGATTAACCGCACTTGGAGGAGCTTGTATGCCCCAACATGCTACTCGCAACAGCGTCAAACTCCTTCTCTCTCAGCCGAAGGTGAACGTGAATGCAGGAAACCCTTCTCCGCTGTCTATTGCAGTCCGGTACGGCCATATAGGTACTGTCAAGCTGCTCCTTGAACACCCCAAGATCGACGTCAATTCTCGAATGCAATGTGCGGTGCAAATACCTGAGTGGGTCGAGTCCCTGGACCTCCGATTCCATGGGGGGAGAACATGGGCATTCATTCCCTATCCCTTGGGAGAATGCCATCTACTGGAGGGCAGAAGAAGACAGCTGTATCCCCTGAAATGGCCGTCAACTGGCACATCGCACAGTTGCCTGGATAAGAAGACGCGCAGGATCAGCAGGCCACCATACGCAACCCGTAACGCCCGTGATCCCTTCCGTCAGAAGCCTTGCAACTGGTATGCCAAACCGGAAGGATCAGATGACACAATCCTTGTGTACTGCACCAGGTTTGGGCTGTCAGAAGTTCTGGAACTACTTTTGCCTCGAGCCGACCTCAACGTGAACGTACCCGGAAATTGCGGCTGCACGGCACTTATCTGGGCGTGTTCTCTGGGCAAATGGGTAATCGTTGACACGCTCCTAAGTCGAACGGAGACTACTGTTGATGCCCGCTGCCCTAATCATGGACACAACGCCCTCGTTGCGGCGGCACATCGAATGAGGTTCGAGATGGTTCACCTACTTCTCTCCCATCCCCGAGGCCACGAAATGGACCCCAATGTCTTCGCAGCATGTGGTTGCAATCTCCTCGTTTGTGCTTCCCGAAGTGGGGACGAAGATACCATACACAACATCCTTCCCTTCACCAACTGGCGCGATTATCCCAACGCACAGGATTGCAAGTTCGGTAGAACCGCACTTCAATGGGCATCACATTTCGGTCACGACTCACTCGTTCAACTTTTCCTCTCTGCACCAAGCGTTTCAGTCGACCACCGAGACAAACGAGGCAACACGGCGTTGATGCTTGCCGTCAGCGGTGGCCACTACAACGTCGTCCGAATTTTGCTCGCTTCTCCGAAAGTCACCAACGTCCACAGCGATTGCAACTCAAACGGGGACACGGCACTCTCGCTAGCAGAGTGGTATGGACACATAGATATCGCTCGATTGCTGGAGTCGGCGCCGTTGGAAGAAGTAACAGCCCCATCCGCCTCCGATTGTGCACCCCAATCTACCCTTTTCACCACCCCATTCGCCTTTTGCTTTTGGATTTCCACGTTTTTCGTTATTCTCTCGCTTCTATTTTTTGCACTTATTTACTTTGCGCTGCGGATCGATGTGCTCGCTTTTCGAGTATATGGATAATGTACGCCTGAACTCTAGTCTTTCTTGTTGATTTTCTGTCCTGCTTTTTCTGTAGCTCGCCATGTTCTGCTGTGATCTATGTATGTCTTCGCGTATTATTTTGTATTAGTGCTATGCCCCTTCTGGTACCCTGTGTGTGTCTCTTCTGCCTGTACGATACCCATGTCATATACGTCCCTGTTTTCCCGGTTCCTGAAATCCAAACACAAGTTATCTTATGTCTAGTAAATACTGCGCCACCGCAGACTTGGAGCGATCCTAACTCATAATGCTTTATTCTTTTGTTCTCAGTTGCATTGGCGCGATGGACTTCCCGTAAGTTGTTCATTCCACAGATATTCGTGATGGCAGTCCTTTCTAAATTCCATACTTCCTCGGAATGTAAAGTACAACCACCCTGATACCGCATGTAGCATCAACCACGAACGTCCTTGCGAGAAGAAGCACGGAGCTCCCGCGTCGGAAGAAGCTTTCCACAAGATTACGGGGCCTGTCCATGGGGACCCAGCCCAGGGGCATCCTTTTCGATCCGCTTCGAAGACCCCCGTCCGAGTCGTCGAAGGCAGTGGCAAGCGCCTTTGTGAGGAGTTGGACTCTGAAGGCTCTCCAGGATCCGACCATGGTAGCGCTAAGCCCCTCCAGGAGTCTCGCAAGCTGATCAGGGGTGGGAGCAGTGGAGTCCTCTACTCCGATGCTACCGCCATCCCTGGTAGACCCCCTCCAGCCAAGAACGACGCACACGATCTCTTGCGGAGCTAGACGATGACTCCGACGTTGAAGGGAGTATTTTTTTCACCGCGTATGCGCAGGGTCAAGGAGATGGAAGGCCGGGCAAAGCTGGAGTAAGAGAACTCGGTCGAGGGGAGGTTGAAGAAAGCCCTGCGTCCGTAGAGTCCGACTACACGTCCTCGGGGCCATGCTTGGGAGAGACTTACGTTGCAGCTATGAAGCTGTCTTTAGCCTCGTGCTAAAGGAGCAACACCGCGTACCCAGGTAATCAATCATTGTCAATACCGTCGAGCCTTTCACCAGCGAAAGCACCGTTTCCTTCGTCAGTCTCGCTTGTTCAGGCAGCAATAAAGGCAAATTTAGTCAAAATAGACGCCTTTTCGAACGCGTTCTCCGTATGAATGGTGAACAGCGTGAGCAAGGGAAGCCCAAGGCACGTACAGCGGATTTCGCGATCTTCATGACGACACTCTTGGGCAGTTCAAAGTTTTCGATTCCCTCTGAGACGAGGTCTTGCTGTGCTTGCGCCGATATTGGGCCTGTCTTTTCCTTGCGGGGCATTTTGGGGGACGGCCGACGGGGGTGGAGGAGAGCGACGAATGGCGCATCTCCGAGCTCGCCTCGAGGAACTGGTGATGGTGGTTGGGCCGGCCCGGGCGTCCCTTGCAGGACCCGAACCTCCGAGCCGCCCGCTCTTTCTTTCTGCGACGACCACCATCCAGTGCGGTCTTCGCCAAACAGCTTTCTTCATCTAAGTAAAGTCATTGGACTCTCTACTTCTCTTTAAACGCGCTTCACCCCTTGAAGGCACGTCGTATTGACTATGACGTCTTTCTTTCTTTGTGGACCCCTTCTGGCTACCACTAGACTTGGTTAATACCTCGAGGCAACGGTGGAAATATGTCCTTCATTTTGATCTCAATCTCCAGCCCGGTCTCAGTGCCATCAACAGCCGCCGCCCGGTGTCCATGTCGGCTAGGACGAGGTCACCGTTTGTTGAAAGTGCGCCGAACTTCCTGTCGAAACCTTTTCTGAACTATTGTGCTGACACCGACGCCGAGGAAAGTTCCACGAAAGCGATAAAGACCCTTGCTTAATCCATTAAGTTGTCGGCTTCATACGGAGGAACACTACTACGCCATCGAAGTCTTTGGACCAGGATCTGCAAGTCTTTTCATCGGTTATTGCAAGCCCCGCTTACCTCTACACTTGGACCTGAAGATTCAGAGCTCCGGGAGAGCTTGTATTCTGATCCCGGACCGCGTCAAAAGTCGGTCACCGGGTACACACTCGCAGGCGAAACGCTCAATACGGCGTTTAACTTGGACGACTGATTGTTTCCCATTAGTCTCGAAAACTCCGTCCTTTGCCTCATCCATTCCTTTGACTAGTCAACAGTCTTTTGGCATTTTGCCTCCCCAGGCATTGCCCTCTGCCCGATCTCTTGCGATGGACCCGGGTTCGAAATATTTTGTCTTTTCGCTCACATTTTTCTTTCTTACGGCCTTACGATAGAAATAAAGTTTGCTTGCGACGCAAGGAGATAACGTCTCACAAGGTTTTGCAGCTTGCTGTTCTCTGTGGTATCCCTGAGTGAGTCACGCTACAGAGTCCCAAAATATCTCTCAGAGTGAGTTGAACGGAAGGCTAACCCTCTCCCCTTCAGATCACCATGTTCAGTGAGCCAGGGGGTTGACCTGGGTGCGTCGTCCAATGGCAATGACGATTGCCTGCAGTGGCGTCTGGCCATATGGGGTATATTTTCGATTCGGAGTCCACCCGTTCGGGGTTACTGCTTCCTTTGAAGGTCTGTTGCTGTCCAGGAACCTTTGACATTGCGTTAAACTTTTTTTGACAATGCTTTGCAGAGTCGGAGTTTCTGCTCATCGGGCATGATTTGGTTATAAGAAGGGACTCTCTTTCGCATTTGTATCCTCAAACCACCACCATTTCCCCCACTTGTCTATCACTTCCCCTCGTTGAGACTCAAGAATTCTTCAGCGTGCGTCAGACTCGGAAGAACGTCGATCCTAACCTTCGCAGCAGTGACCCTGCCGGAGGGACTGGCAATGTGCCTTCTTCCCCTCAAAGGGTACTAGCAACCAATGGATCTCCTTCCGACGCGATTCGCAATACACTTATACCGATGTGAGTTTTGGCCTTATCCCTCGCCTCGAAACCTATCCACTTCTGACGTATCCCAACCCAGTGCTATCGAGAACATCGGGAATACTGAAGATCGAGCGGAAGGGCGTGAGATCGCTAAAGAGTGCGCGTTTGGTCTCGTCAAACAGTCTGGATAGCATCCTAATGCTCTATTCTTTTGTTCCCAGATGCATTGGCGCGATGGGCTTTCCGTAAGTTGTTGATGATACTCGCGATGGGAATCCTTTCTGACTGCGTACTTCCTAGGAATGTAGAGTGCAACCATCCTGGTACTGCATGTAGCATCAACCACGAACGTCCTTGCGAGAAGAAGTACAAGGCTCCCGAGCCGGAAGAAGCCTTCCGCAGAATTATGGGGCCTGTCACTGGCAATGGGAACCTGGCAGTCCAGGGGCATCCTCTTCAGCCCGCTCCCGAGACCCCCGTCCGAGTTGTCAAAGGTGGCAAGCGTCCTCGCGAAGAGTCAGGCTCTGAAGGTTCTCCAGGATCTGATCACAATAGCGCTAAGCCTCTCCAGAAGTCTCGCAAGCTGAACAGGGGCGGTAGCAGTGGAATCCCCTACTCCGATGCCACTACCATCCCCGGTAGGCTTTCCCCAGTCAAGAACGACGCAGACGATCTTGCGGAACTTGACGATGACCCCGACGTTGAAGGGAGTATTTTCTCACCGCGTACGCGCAGGATCAAGGACATGGAAGGCCGCGCAAAATTGGAGGAAGAGGAGAACTCGGTCGAGGGGAGGTTGAAGAAAGCCGCAGAAGACGAGGACGAGCAACAAGTCTTGCTGCTCTTGGAACCGGGAGGGCCGGCCTGAAAGTCCTCCAGGGCTTGCAAGGTGCTCTTTTCTGATTATTCTTGACTGTATTCCGTTCATATCTCTATGGACTATGAAAACTGGTCAGACTGTTCACTTTATAACCTTGGTTATCTTTAGTTTGATGCGAAGTTGCACTATCCAGATTTGCTTGTAATGTTTCTCCCATATCTCGTTATTGATTCATTTTGATGTTCCTGATCGCTTGCTTTATCTGCATCTGTACTGGTACATTAGCACTATAATATAACTCGCATATCTGTCAAATTCAGGCTGGCTGCTCCAGCGAGCGCGTCGTACGCGCGGGCCTGCATAAGTTGGGACTGGAAACCATGTGATCCCGCTTCTCGTCCTGTTTTGGTAACCCGCCAGTAATCTCAGTGACGTGGACAGGGTGATTGTTGCTTTCATCCATCCCAACGTTCATGGTCAATCGTCGACGCGATTCGGTGCTCTTTCACATCCAGAATATCAAGAAACTGAAGTCGTCAGCCATCGGTAACCCCAAAATTCGAGAATGGGCTCGAAAATTGCTCTCAAGCAACGACGCCGTCGACGGTTAGACTATCAATGACAGGCGACGATGAAGGGCGTATGGCGACGTGAAAACTTCGTTTACGCGTCCGATACATCCCTCGGCGATGGATTAACGCTCTTTTCGTTGAGAAAACGCGTCTGGACTGTTAGATGGGGAAGGATGGCACTCAAGCTCCAGCCTCCCCGTCAAAGCGAGTCTGAGCAGCACTGTCGATGAGAGCAGCAGAACCGTTTGGGCTTGAGGTACGTCCAAATTCTTGCTCCTATAGCCACTGAATTGAAACTGGGATCGTCAGGCATTGATTTCCACTTCTCGAGGTCCACAATATCTGCACCGTTCCTGCAGAGTCTAGTTAAGGGTATTTTGCGTACCCGATAACCTCGCGATTTCATCCCTGGAGCTTCTGAGTGCTCGCTCTGTCTCTGGACTGTGATTCTCGTCTCGTGGAGTGTCCCCGTTGCACCCTTGTCCGGATGAGCCTTCTGGCTGTCGCCTCTGTCTTGCGGTCACCCAACAAAAGAGGGCGGCCATACCTCTCTCGCCGATCGAGTTGCTGTCATCAGACAGAGGGGTAGTGCCGTCTACCTGTGATTCTGCTTCCACTGAAGATGACCTCTTGCAGAAGCTCTCGCAGATTCGGGGAGCGACCAAGTGTGGCCCACCTGTGGCAGGCTGCTGGGGACCGTTGATCTCGTTTGCGTTGCCAAGAATTGTTCACGATCCCCATGGAAAAGAGAGACGAGCCTCGGCTCTCCATAAGTTGGGGTTTGAGCATATGAACGACCTCCCCAATGCGTCGTCGGTGAAGGTCAAACCTGAGACTTCGGGTTTCCTGTGGCGGCAACCCATGAGGTGAGTCGACCTAATGCAGCAAATCCACCATTTTCACCGTTTGCTTCTCGCTCGGTTGGATTGGCAGGAGCTGTGCCTTCCCTCATGGAAGAGATTGATCGGTTGCAGGTCCTTCTACAGTCGAAGCGCGCACGCCTGAACGTCCTCCCATATGCCTCGTCGATTCAGGAAAAGGCTCTAGTCTTTCTACTGCAGTAAGCACAGTGAGTAGACCCTGAGTATGTTCGAAATACACCGTGCTCACCTTGACTATTTCTCAGGTAATCTGAGGTTCGGCCCTGTGCAGCGGCAGATCTAATGCCTCTCTAGTCGCCTCTCCTCAGTCACCTGCAGCTCTTCTTGATGTTGGAACAAGAGAATGTCGCAGCCAACGGCGTAGCGACCTCCCCTACGGGAATGAGCGCAAAATTTGGACGTTGGAAGTCGGCAAGAGAGCTTAGGACGATGGGTGTACTTTCAACTTTTCGGCATCGAATATCAATCCATGGCCAGGGTTGGAACACCACCATTATGGCGGTGTTTGCGCTCGTGTGTGATGACGACGTTCGCTAATGAGCGCGACCGCGTTGTTTGGTCGGCGTTGGTTGTTGAAAGCCGCGCGCGTTTGCCTTCGTCCCTCTCGCTCACCCCTCATTGTCCCTCCCAGCATTTTCACCACACAATGCCTCGTGCCGCCATTCACGATGAGAATGTCAATCCCAATCCACCACTCAGTACTCAGCAGGATGACGCTGTGCCAGTGGAGAGACCGGCTAGACAAGGCTTAGGGTAAGTCTTCAATTCCGGGGAGTTGGCCACGCCATGCAGCTGTGTCTCTGAGAATTTCTCTGTCCCATCTCCCAATGCCTTCTTTCAGCTCATACTAAGCGCTTCATGGATGCTAACTGCGACTCTTCTACAGCGCTCTGAATGCCAATCGCGCAGATGACCAACCGGTGGCACAAGACGCAACCAATCTGTGAGTCTCTTCTCGCAGTGAATCACAGCCATTGTCTAACAAGTCTCTACTAGTGCCAGGACTGTCCTCCGATCCGCCAACGCAGGCCTCGGTGCCAGCAGTCCCTCTGCGTAAGTCAGCTCTGAACCATTCAGGGTCCTCTCTGATTACTAACTAACACGCGTTCAGGTTCCTCAGCCCTCCGGAAGTTGAAGTGTCTATTCCCGCCCCTCGAACCCCCACGGCCCTTCCAGCTAGTCCAAGATACAGTTTTCATGAGCGCGTCTTTTCACCTGAGCGCAAGTTCGATTTGAGCTACTTTAGGCTCACCCCGTATCTGCAATCGCTCAAGAATCTAAGTCCTATTCAAGAGAAACGCCTGGGATCGTCGCCATTTCCATTGTAAGTCAATTATCCGCTCTCCGTCTGGACGACGTTCCTTTTCATGTGCTGACCGTCGGTTCTGCTACTCTAGTGACTTTGATGCAGCGTTAGAGGCTGAGCTTCGGCCCGAGCCTATGAAGACATCGAAGAGGTTGCGCGACGATGATGATTATGCTTCGCTTTTTAGTGGCCCGGAGGCGCCTACGAGTCTTCTCGCCCTGCACACGCTGAAGCGTCTCAGGACCACGGCTCCTGAACGCGGTGGAGCCTCTACGTCTGCCACGACCGCCACCGAAGTGGTTGTTACCGCCGGAGTCGGGTCTTCTCAGGGTACTGCTCCATCCTCCCCGACCGTTTCGAAGGCGGAGGAAGGAAGTGAGGCTGTAGATGCCGGCGGTGATACGAGCGAGGGCGAAGAGAAGAGGGAAGAGGTCTCGCA
The DNA here is from genome assembly GCA_004126415.1 of Candolleomyces aberdarensis. Classification (NCBI taxonomy): domain Eukaryota; kingdom Fungi; phylum Basidiomycota; class Agaricomycetes; order Agaricales; family Psathyrellaceae; genus Candolleomyces; species Candolleomyces aberdarensis. Next base: position 93,625 of record SDEE01000033.1, read on the forward strand.
GGAAGAGACCAAGGAGGAAGAAAGTGCGACTGGAGATCAGAGCGAAGAAGAGGCCTCGGTAGGCGCTGATGTCGACGATGAATCAGCTACCGACACTGAAGACGAGAGCGGTGATGAAAGCGAGGAAGAGGAGATCGACTCTCACGAGGCTCAAACCGAGGTCGACACTGAAGATTGAGAAAGCCGAATACCGGAGAAAACGAGCGAAGACTTTAGGAGCGGGGAGGCTGGCAACGAGCCTCTAGTTGATGCCAGTCTATTTTGACGAAGACGACGAGCACAAGGCCTTGGCTTCGAGCAGCTGCCGATAGGCACTTTATGAATGAACACGCCCACCATTTTATGCATTTTTCTTTTTCTTTTTGACGGATTGTAATTGTATCGGACATCCTGTATATTTTGCAATTGTAGCAATCACCCGACCAGGAAAAGCTGTCTCGATATCTGCCATTGTACCATTCATTGTTTTGCCTATCTGCGTGTATATCTATTATTACATCCTCGATTCGGACTTATAAACTTGTAAAAAAAATAAAAATAGCGCGAAGCTAGTGTGAAGGAACAAGTAAAGGAGGGTTGAGGTGGGGGTAAGTCCTGAGCATCTGCGGCTTCATTCAGGAGACTGGTTGGTCATGGAATTGTTGATGTTCATATTAATCGCTGCGAACCTCCTTGTCAGTTCATCAGAGTCGTCATCTGGATTCATCGGGTGCTGGGCAGGCCAAGCGACAGATTGTGGCGCTCCGGGTACGATTGAATTAGTTGTTCCTCGTAGGATCTCTGAGTCAGGGCCGAGATAAATGGTGTCCGAAGAAAGTAGCTGAGGATACTGAAATTGATAAGACAAAATTAAGGCCAATTCAGGATCCAATCCTTCAAGAACCTCCTGCTCGAATTCCTCCCCGCTTCCACCGAACGTAATCAAAGGATCGGTTTGAAGTTCCGTTTGAATGAAATGATACAAGCTTTCAGTGTCCCAGGAGCGATCGGCTGAATCCACGGCCTCTTGACTAGTGTTCGGAGTTCCCTCCTGTTCGAGACTCAGAGCGGCGAGTTGTTGGTCCAATTCTGTGATTCTCGCCTCTTCACCGCCATGACAAGTTCCTCTGTCTCTTGAAAGCCTGATGCGCTCTTGAGTTATCAGATAGTTCCTGTACTCTGGGTCGTCTGTGGGATTACCAGGATGGACATTCCACTCTGGGAGGATCTGATGGGGACTGGGAAGGGTAACTGGGTGGGCGAGGTCACCCAGATCCTGAACGGGAGGCAGATCATCGTCTGCCTTGGTTGGAAGGCGGCTTGGAGGGTGAGTGTGAGTTTGACCTGGTGATTGCATCTTTGCAGTACGTGATAGTGAGGTAGAATGATCTGGCAGAAGGTTCGAATAGCTCGGGAGAGTGGATAAAGAGGTTGGCTTTGCGATGCAGGCACCTGGAAAGGGGAGACAAGAAATTTGACTGTGATGAGACGGGGAAAGTTAACGACAAAGACCGCATACATATATCCTGCACGATGTTGTGTATTCGCTTCAAGTCCAAACATTCTCTCTTTGTCTTTTCTGTCTTTGTCTTTACTGGCAACCGTCTTCCTCCGGGCCTAGAAGGAAAATACAAAGCACAAGCTCAACAAGGCCAGCAACAAAGGAAGTCGCCTGTGACTTACGATTTTGAGTCTTGGACTCCTTTGTGGTATGACACATATAACTACCTTTCATGTTTCGGCACTTTGGCGGTTGAATACTACCCTAATGTTGCCTCAGTCGGCGCAGTGAAATCGGCAATCATGCGCGCGCGCTTGGTACAAATGGCGCGATGGGTGCTTTGCTTGCCTTTCGGCGTGAACGTGCCTCCTCCTACCCCGTTTTCTACCACAAGCATCGCTTCATCTTTTCTTCTCTCTTTCTCTCAAGCTCGAATCTTATGGTTGACCAAGAAGCAGAGCCAAGTGACCCGGATACGTCGACTAGCACGCGGGTAGGTTCTGCCAGCCTATTGTCGAGCGTACAAATGGCTTATGGCCCATTCAGGACCTGATCCGGTCCATCTTTTTGGTTGAATCTCGGCGTACACACCTGGTCAGCGGCAAATTACCAGGTTTGTTCTCAACGAGTGGCAACTTCCTCGCGAAGCGTCGTCTACTGTCACCGCGACAAAACTGACTTGTTCAATCTGAAGAAGGAGATGGCTGCTACACGCCGCAGCGAGAAAATGAGAGGTGCATCATGACGTCAATTTTTTGGCTATAAAAACGTGAGATGTAGGTGAGTTTCGAATCCAGAATTTTCCGCACACTAGCAAGGCGCGACGCGCGGTGTTTGGCCTTGATTTGACAAACAAGCCTTGGCTACATTGACATTTCTTCCGCTCTCTGCATTCTTTCTTCCTACCACAACCTTGTAACATGGAGCCCACTACCTCCCACGCGAATACCATCCAAAACGCATCCTCCGGGGACCAGCAAGCGGCAAACAACGATCAGAATTCTCGGTAAGTCTCGAATTCCGCATCCAATGCGGTCAAATCTGTTGTGGCATGAGCCTCCCTAGTTGATTGTGCTAACTTTCAACTTCAAATCAAGAGGACATCCTCTTGCTTTGCAAATTTATGTATGCAAGTACTGACTCTATTCTTTTTCCAGGCCTTTCGTTCAGATATTTGAGATTGGGCTTTTCAAGTTCATTCCAGAACCAGAGGAGTCCAGAGAGCGTCACCGCCAGCGGCCAGCCCCGTGGCACTGGTACCCGTAAGTGCTCTGATTAATCTACGCCATCTTCAATCTTTCTGACTTTGGCCCCCCAGATCAATCCGCACGCCCTGGGTTCCTGCTGGCCCGATGGCCCAATACTGTTTCAGGAAGCCGAAGATAGGTCGACGTCTTTATGATGCTGAGGAGCCCGAGCCGAGGAAGCGGCTCAGGTTGCTCTAAGCTTCCGTAGAGCCTCTGTTCCGCGGAGCCCTTCTCTTATAGCCCCTCGACCTTCCTGCTCTAAGAGCAGAGGCGATGCTCACTCACGATTACAACAATGGACACTTTTTTATGATCTATCATCAGCTTTCAGTACCATTCTCCCTGCATTGTAGCTCATCTGTATCCACCTGCATCTGTATCACAAGCATATTATTAGCACTGTACCTTCTTATTATCACCTGCTATAGTGTTTCTCTCTGTGGATCGGCCTAATCGAGTGCCTAATTATTGTGCGCCAATTTGGGACGCATTAGGCCATCATGACGTCATCCCGAGCCATTGATATCCAGATCCAGCAATTTCAAGTCAGCTGTTTGTCTTCGTCCAGTGCGGACCAGACAATGGAAACGTAGGAACAAGGTTTCGAGCGAGCTGAACAATGAAAATTGGCATTTTCACGCTCCATCTCAACAATCTTAGGCGCACTGCCCGGCGGATAGCGCGTCAAAGCCACTATGTGTGCTTTGTTACCGTTCGCGAGAGTAACTAGGGTTAAAAGGCGGGTGCATTTCGAATTGGTTTCACGACACGCTTCCCCTCACATTCTCTCTCAGGCAACACTCACACGCTAGCCAGATTCTTGGGATTTACTTTGTCCTTCCTCAACACATGGACGACATCAACAGCCACCTCACCTCATACGAGAATGGACTGTTTCTGAGTGGAAATATTGTCGCCACTTCCGGTCTCTTCCATTCGGGTATTACTCGTGGTGTCCTCAACCTGGGTAAAGCCGCCATTCCTGCTCATCTGAGCCTCGAGTCGTCAGAGGAAGCGATCCAGACGGAACTTGACCCGCACGCTAGTGGTCCCTGGGGGCTACCGAACGACCTTTTGCCCACCTTGATGCAGCTTGAAACTCGCGCTCGCAACACTAATAGCCTCGGGGAGGAAGTTATGAGCTATGATTTCACGGACCCCAGCTACAGCTCCCCCTTTAGGTCCACAAGTACGCGTGACTTCAAAAGCTCGGAGCAGTTCATTGACAGTGACGCCGAGAACGACGATACCTTTGTTGCTGAAGTCCAAATGCCGGATCGGCGCTACCAGAAGATGGAGTGGGATGTACCCTCTTCGTCGTCGAATGTCCGCTCTGGGCTGATCAGGACTACTCAGTCCCCCCAAAAACCTATTTTAGCTTTTGTTCCGAGCAGTCTTGAAGTCCACGGGGGCATCAAGCAATTTACGGAGGACGGGATGCCTATAGTTTTCTTGCCGATATCAAGTGACACAGACACTGGGGTGGCTACGAGTGTTGACGTTGATACTTCTGTGGGCCACCCTAGTACTCAAGGGGCCAGCGGTGGGAACGAGAAGAAGTCAGTAGCCGAGTACTCGAAAAGTGCTAATGACAAGATTTTCAAAATGCTCGATAGGGCCGGGTTCACCGACACAGAAGCCAAGAAGCAGGGATTAAAGAAGGAGATGAGGGTATGCAAAGGTCGGCTCAAAGTTCTTCAACGAGCGTACGACGCCCTTGACTCTACTGAGGAGGAATTCGATGATTGGCTCGCTCGTGCCTTCGAAGAGGATCCGGATGTTGGGGCGGCTTGATGTATAGATTTCGTTTCGATAGATTCTTGTTCATCTTGTGCTTTCGTACTTCCTGTTTCTTGAATTTTCTAGTCTCGACGAGTAATCCAATATGATATGAAGCTATCCGCGTACATACAACAAAGTGCGGTGAGGGCGACGTCATTCAAAAATATGGTCAGGTATTATACGTAGGTATCTCGACTTCGTCATGATCCACAAAAGAATGGGACGGAAATTTTCACCTAATCTACTAGGCATTCTCTCCCCCAATTGGCGAATGATTACTTTATAGTCGGTAGCTGTACCAGTCACGGTGCCCCTTCGCGATCGAATCTCTCCACGACTTCCCGATGTGCATATTGCTACCTCCTCTTTACGATTGCTGGGGCCTCCACCTCCTGGTAATCCCCTTCCGTTTGCTAACAACTTGAGAATGTTCTCCTCCCAGCCAGCATCCCAAAACATCTTCGACCCTAGCCTTGGCACGCTGATCTCTTGTCGCCGTGCCCCAACCAGGGCTCCCAAAGTGACATAGGCATCCCGGAATGTTTCCCGCACATGCTTGATCCCGTACGCTTTGGAACCCATGTCAACGCTCGAATCCGCTGAGTCAGTGATAGAGGGTAGATATCTTTGGGAGGTGTAGGAATATTTGGAGGCATAACGCACGCTGCTGGACGTGAACTGGATAGACTTGTTTGCATTGACGAATTCTTGACCGTAAAACCGAAGGGGCATGAGCAAAGCTGATCCCAGATCCATTCGGGTTGTAGAAGTTGGAAGACCTGGACGTCTAGGCGGTAGTGCTAGACGTTGAGATACTTTCACTTTGTACTTGAGACAAAGAAAAAGTGTGACGATATCGACATCGAATTCATACATGCGACTACGTCGTCCAGATCGTTTGACCTTGCACTTCTGCGAGTGGTGGTGGGGGCGGTGGTGGTAGTAGCGGTGTTAGCACGAGCCTGCAGCTTTGGCATCTCCAATTTGACCCATGCCACCATCATCCAAACCAGCACATGCTTCCGAACTGCGGCACTAGTCCGTTCACTATGCCCATTCGACGCGGTCAAGTAGGTCTCAAGCCCTGTCACGGCATCCGTAATTCGAAGGAGTGGGACGGAAGCGTTGAGCACAGAGTCAATCTTGTTCGCAGATCCAGAACTCCGGATGTCGCTCTGAAGAAAGGATCGAGAAGGCCATGACCATGCCGACATCGGAGGTGGGGAAGGAGAGTCCTGTGATGCACGAGCCCACAGGCCGAACCGTGGTTCCTGCACCCGCTGCCTTTATGAGCGTTGTAAAACGATCGATTAGACCGTTCCTGAGGGCAATTTCGGTCTTGGTGGGCAACATCTACTTTACATTTGGGGCGATCTCACGGTGAAGTATTTAGAACATCGGATGGGAAGGGAGATGGTAGGAGAGAGAGTCTGAGAGCAGAGGTCAATAGATACCCACCACCGCATAGAGTGATCCTCTCGTCGTTGCTGGCAGACTGGGATAATAGTCATCCCTCCGACCCGTTCGTTGCAAGCTTGCAATTCCAGTTGACGGATCGGAAAGGAATTCGTCAAGGCGAGTGGATCGGGGAGCTAAAAATGAGGTTGGACGTTAGCATGTTTTGAACAGTGAAGGCTTACCCAATGTCCACGAATCTTTGGGCAGGCTGCAGTGGGTGTCCGTCAACCGACGACGGACTGTAAGTAAGCGTGCTCTCGTGACTAGTTGTCAGTGTCACGAGAGCTTCTAGCAAAACAGAAAGATTCACAGCCACACAACAGTCAACTGAGCTGTATTACTATTTGAACATCGTCTGGGGCCAAAGTGAACGGAACAGAATGGACCCTCCAGCCGCTGAGAAACGTCGCAGAGGAAAGGATAACAATACGCCTTCCCGAAGCCCTTCACAGAGCACCACCGTGATTCAGACTGCATCTCAGTCTTCAAGAACGGGTGCAAGCCCAATCGACAAGCGGCCGTCATCCCGTCCTCATTATATAGGTGCTGTTGATACCATAACAGCATCTCGTGTTCCCCTTCGACACGCATGCGTCACCAGCAGGCCTAACAGCGAAGCGTCCCACTCATCTGCGGCCCAATCAGTGATCGTGAATCCACCTGTCCCTCATCACCACGATCCGGAATTCTCCTCTTCCAACCTACTGCCCAGGGCGGGGCGTAACGGCGAGGTGCCACCACCAAGACCAATGGTGGACGGTCCATACCAGTCATTTCTCCGCGGTGCACGCAACTTTCGGATGGGCGACTTATGCCAGACCAGCATTGGCATCGCCCAGAACGTGACCGTAAATGCTGAACCAAGTATGTTTATGTCCCCGTCACCCGGAGTCGATGGTGTGTAGTACTCTAAATGGATTTGCTTTTTCTACGATGAACACTAATCCTGCCATCCCTTCAGGATGGAACGTCTTGCTATCGAAAACTGCACCAAACGCTCTATATGATTCCAAGGCGCGATATGACCGTCCAAAATGCGATGAAGACACCAGAGTCGAGGTCATCACCGAGATCACAAACTGGATCGAGGATCGGGAGTCTCCCCAACGACTGCTGTGTATGACAGGGGCCGCAGGTGCTGGCAAGTCCGCTTTACAGCAAACGACTGCTGAATCTTGTTCAAAATCGAACATCCTCGGTTCCGCCTACTTTTTTGCCGAGTCAGACCGCACCCGAAACACCACTTCTTCCCTTGTTCCAACAATCGCATACCAACTGGGGCGAGGAAATCCCGGTCTCAAGCAATACATCGGCTCAGCAGTCGAAGAAGATCCTCTCATATTCTCGAAGTCCTTGCAATACCTAACAACCGCTCTCATATGTGACCCCGTAAGGCGTTTGCGCAACGAGGGAAAGTTGGATCTCGCTTCTTTCCGTTATGCCATCCTCATCGACGGCCTCGACGAGTGTCAGGGTGAAGATTCCCAGGCCGAGGTTTTGATGGCTGTAAAGGAGTGCCTCCTCGACGATGATATCCCTTTTCGCATTTTCATTGCCAGCAGACCTGAGTGCGCTATTCATGACGCTCTGCAGTCTGGCGGGGAACTGCATGGGTTGGCTTACCACATCCAACTCAGTGACCACTACGATGCCACGGCCGACATTCGTCGATATCTCTGGCGGAGGCTTCAAGAGCTTGGTCTCCGAAGCCGCGATTCCAGAGCACGATCCGGTGGATGGTTCTCCGAGGAAGATATCGAGAAACTTGTCGTCGCTGCATCAGGGCAGTTCATATTCGCAGCTACGGTGGTCAGATACCTTGCAGAACGTCGCAGTTCCCCTGTGGATAGACTGAAGACCATTCTGACTTGGACGCCATCAGACAAACAATCAGCAAGGCCATTCGAAAAGCTCGACCTTCTTTACCATAATATATTGTCTGCCGCCAAGACGGCGTTCGAAGCGGTCGACACCCACAGCGAGAGTGACTTTCTTGCGCTCTTCCGTGCTTACCATATCAATGCCACTCGAGGTTTCGGCAACCCCGCAATAAGCTTCCCCAACGAGGAGTTAAATCACGTCCTTCATGTATCAGGCGACATTCTTATCTCGGATCTAAGGTCCCTAGTTACGACGCGCCCTCATCCATGTGGTGCCGTACTACACCTATATCATAAATCGTTCTCGGACTTTCTGAACGCAAGAAGTCGCTCAAAGGATTTGTTCGTTCCATCTGCCCATGTTGAATCGTATCTTGCAAAGAGCTATCTCGGCAATGTCCTTTGGTATCCCGAGATTGGTGCGTGGTCATCTTCATGAGCTCTTCCCTGATTCAACTCAACATAACACCTTTTGTTTTCAATTAGTGTTCCCTCCCAGTCCTGTAAACCACTCACTCTCTGAAACCCGTCGTCATTCGACTTTATCGCTGACTCTCGACTTCCTTCTATATGCTTTGGTGCATCGCGCCGACTCACATGCCGACAAGTTCCAGTCGGTTTCCAGTTACGATATTATTGACGAACTTGTGGATTTCACGCATCAAAATGGATGGCAAAGACTCACGGAGCTCCTCAGGCTGGAAATACAGCGTTCAAACCCCAATTTCGTGTGGAGATTCCTGAGCATCAGAACAGTGCAGGAGGCTTTCCATCAGGCAATCGGTGATTTGCAGGTATGCGCTTATTTCCTCCTCCCGTTGAATTTTTTTTCGCTAAATCCTCACACCGGACTGTGCTTGCTGTTCGTACCGTTTACAGCATCGAGAGCCTCAGGTGGCGATGGCTATGATCCAGTTTCTTGAAGACTGGAGAGAATTAAGGGAAAGATGGAAACTATGGGCAAGCCTCCTAACACCTTCCCGGGCGTGCTCGGTCGAGTGTCCTAGGGCTCTGTTCAATTCTTTTTATTTTTGCTCAAATCATCATAGAATAATCGAGATACCTGTGAAAATACATAGATGACATCTTCCGTGCTTCCCTGTAACAAGAGTTCTTTATATCTTATAATAACCAGCTCAGAAGAACAAGAACCGCACTAGGAATTCCAAGATCTTGAGGCTGACTGAAGCAGCGTATTAGTTGGTCAAGTATTAGGTGTTGAATGTTCCTAATGGGCTACCTAGCTGCAACCGGACCCGCCATCACCAGTCCCAGGAGCTCGGGAGTACAACATTGAAAGGGCATCCAAATCCTCCCGCAAACAGCTCATCCCGTTTATCAAAGTCTGAACGTCATCAAGGGATACTGCAGCAGCAACAGGCTGGACGAGTGTCTAAAACCCCGGCGATCATCGCCGAAACATCAATCAGACAGCTGGCGACCATTATTCACGGCAGTATGGCACTATCATCTTCCTCCAGCTCCTCTGCCAAGCGAGAAAGAGACGAGTGTGGAGGAGATAGAGAAAATTGGTCTGAAAGAGCAAGAGCTAGAGGTCCTCGCATTGGAACTTCAGCGACGGCCGAGATCCGTAAGGTTAGGAAGGTCTGAACTTGTACTCTTGCCAGTAAATGGGCATTGAGCATGAAAGGTTGCGGTAATTAGTGCGAGTGATTAATTCGTTCTGAAGGGAGATTTCACCCTTTGTGGCCCTCATGTACTCTATGAAATGTTCAATTCAATGGTGGATTCTTCAGGACATCGAACGTGAGAAGGGGGGTCGCGACTGCGCGCACTGTCAATGGCACACGCCACCAACTGTCAACATCTGCGCTCAGAGTCATATCATATCGTATGCAAAATGATCAATGGCGGAAGACATTTCTTCACTTATAGACACGGCACAATTCCTGGGACTGCGAACCTTTAGTCTCCCGCAGTCAGACAAGTTCGTGTCCAGACTCTTTGAGTCTTGAAGAAGACATGTATAAGGGAGAGTCAAAAATCCTGATTTTTACGTCAACCTCTAAATGTTTTTCCCGACGCTGCAGACAAACTTCTGCTCGTCATAATTGTGCCTTCTTGTCTTGTACCCATCTACTAGAATGGATAAAACGGATGGGTACGAGACAATCGCCCTCCAATTCAAGGGGAGCACCGCTGTGGAGGGGGCATGCCGTGTGCGCACTCACCGTTATCCATATCTCCATTCTCCGGAACGGGAGTCACCATCCTGACTCTCATGGACTCATGGGCTCGGCCAATCGTTCGGCTTACTGTATGAAAGTAGCCTACCTGTCCCTTGTAAAGTTGTATCGAGGAAGCTCCCCTAACTCACCTCTCTTCCTTTCGTCCTAGGTAGATCACTGGTGACCTTCACTCGTCTAAATAGGTAGTTCACACCCACCATTTCTATCTGTTCTGCACTGCCTTCGTGAGCTAAATTCAGAGCTTCCCTTCTACTCCCATCTTGACACCAAGGCCACCAATGCAGCAAAGCAAACGGAAAAGACGGAATAAGTTTCGTCTCCATAGCCCGAAGCCTTCAGCCGCCGAAAAACTTCACAGAGCAAAGCTAATGAGCGAGCAGACACCATCGTCCTTCACTCAAGGCATAGGCCCCGGTGATGCCATGTCAGCTACTCATCGTGTTCCTCCCCAACACGCCGCAGGGCCCGCCGCCGCCACCGCCGAAGCGAACACACCTCTGCCTTCCCCTCACGACCCAGGATTGTCGCGGTCCAGCCTGCTACCCAGAACGGGAAGTCCTAACGACACTGATGCACACCAGTCATTTCTCCCCGGCGCTCACAACTTTTCCATGGGTGATCTCCATCAAACCAACATTGGTACAGTAAATAATTATCTTGTGCTGCCACCACTCGTATCCGATGGTGCGTACTCTGGGTAATTCCGCGTTCAAGGATGAACACTGACCATGTCAAATTTCCAGGACGGAACACCTCGTGGGCAGAAGCCGCAACAAACGCTCTCTATCATTCCGACGTACAACACGATATCCCTAATCTACGAGCTATGGGTCTTCAGAGTGCCCCTCAGTGTACCCAACCTCCTTTCAAGCCTGGGCAGGAAAATGGCACAGAATGTTCTGCTCCTGAAACGCAAGCTCCTCATCTATTCAACAATGCTCCCAACCATGTCCCAACAACCAGAATAGCCTCGAATGTCCCACCATCCACTCAGACCACTCCTTCCACAAAGACTATGCCATGGTATCAGATCGCCAACCGGCTACAAGAACTCGAGGCCCATGAAGAGGTTCGAGAGTACAAGTCATTGCTGGCGCTGATGCCAAGAACAACTCCACCAGCGAGTCCCATCCAGCAGACACCATACATCCATGAACAACCCGAAAGGCTGCGAGCACCACCGGAGGCAACAGAAGGACATGATATGATGCCGCCATCGCCAGCTGCAGGAACCCAAGGGAAAGGCCGGAAGAAAGAACCCAAATCAATACCCTGGAAGGCACAATCAGATCCTCCAGTGAACGGCTCAGACCAGTTGCCTTATCGACGGTCTGAGGAACATCGTCGAGGGACACTGCGGCAGCGACAGGCTGAGCAGGTCTATAGCCCCGACAATCACCCTCATAACATCAATAATGGAAATGGCGACCATTATCACAGTGGTGGCGCAACCCCGTCTTCCTTCTACCAGGAGGAAGGTGGACAGTTTAAAGATCGAGACAGTCAGGCTAAAAGAGCAAGACGAAATAGGCGGTCAAAACGAAAGGATAAGCATAAGCTAGCCTGAAAGCGAGAAGAAACCTCCCTACAACTAAACAGGCAACAAGGTCATATAGCCAGGTGGTACGTTGAAGACACATGCGGAGAGAACAATGGAGGACACGGCACAGATGAGTGGAGATGGGGAGATGAAAGAAATCGATGGAGACGCTGTCACGAAATTTATGAGGGATCAGTGTATACTAGTTTTATTTGATCCAAACATTTACCTCTGTTTGAAGTCAACGCTGATGGCCTCGGTCAAACCTCGGCCATTGCAAATCTCAACGGGTGTTCATCCAAACGTGCATTTGTTTTCCTTAATTACCCTTCAAATTCCAACTCCTCGAAAATTTTCCGTTTCTTGCAATGACGCACAATGTCGAATCTACCTTTATTGATCTCAAGACAAGATCTCAGGGGTTGATAGCGTGTCAAAGCCACGGTTGGTTGTGTGCTTTGTTACCATTCGCGAGTGACTCGGGTAAAAAGCCTTTTAAAAGGCGAGTGCATTTCAAATTGGTTTCGCGACACACGTTTCCGCACATTCTCTTCCAGGCGACACTCACAAGCTAGCCAAATTTCAGGGATTTACTTTGTCGTTCCTTAACACATGGACGACATCAATAGCCACCTCACCTCATACAGGAGTGGGCTATTTCTGAGTGGAGATATTGTCGTCACCTCTGGTCGCTTTAATCCAGGTATCGCTCGGGGTACCCTCATCCTGGGTAAAGCTGCTTTCTCTACTCATCCGGGCCTCAATCCCTCTGAGGGATCGATCCAGACGGAACTCGACTCGCACGCTAGTGGTCCTTGGGTGCTACCGAACTATATTTTGCCCACCTTAGCGTAGCTTGAAACTCACGCTGGCAACACTGATAGCCCCGGAGAGGAAGTCATGAGCTATGATCTCACCGACCTCGGCTACAGTTCTCCCTTTAGGTCCACAGGTACGCGTCACTTCAAAACGACGAGCTCGGAGCAGTTTGTTGACAGTGACGCCGAGAGTGACGATATCTTCGTCACTGAAGTCCAAACGCCGGATCGGCGCTACCAGAAGATGGAATGGGACGTACCCTCTTCCAAAAGGTCCAGGAGTTGGGAATTCCGAGCGGACTGTCCGTCCGATCGTCCGGCCCAAAAATAGATCAATAAGTTTAGCGGGCGGGGTAACGCTTTCATAGAATCATTCTCCGCGTCCCTCACTCTTGTACAGCTCCCTTTATCAGGTTCTCAAGTACGCAACTGGGCGATTTACCCTTACCCATAGATTTCTGATCTTTCCCACATGTACTCCTTCAAATATGTCCATAGATCGTCTGTCTCTTGTCCATTAACTCCAAGAGCGTTCAACAGAAACCTGGTGACCGAAGGGGGGAGGACATCAGGAGGGGCATCGCTGAGGGTGGCATGCACAGGCTGAGGTTGCAGAATGTCGTGTTTCAGCACGCTCGCCAGCCGCAAGAAGGTGAAGAGAGAAGGGAGGGGGATATGTTCGCTGTTGTTCAAACGCCTTGCCAGCCCGCAGCGTTGTTAGGGACATCTCGACGGGCAGTGAGATCTAATTCTGGTAATCGCCGTTGACTCGCCGTTGAAAAAACAAATGAGTTATCGAGATTATCGTGCATTAGGGGTAAGGCTGCAAGTCTGAGGCTCTACGACAATACTAAGTTGAAAGGCGCGCGCTCCAGTTGGGCATGTATATATTTTTAGCACGGATGATCGGACGGACAGTCCGCTCGAAGTTTCCATTTCCTGGATGCTCTCCCCTCTTCATCATCGAATGTCCGCCCCGGGCTGGTCAGGTCGACTCAATCCCCCATAAAGCCTATCTTGAATTGTACTCCGAGCAGCCTTGAGGTCCACCTGGGCATCAGGCAATTTACGGGGGACGGGATGCCGATAGTTTTCTTGCCAATATCAAGTGATACCGACGGTGGGGTGGCTACGAGTGCCAACGTTGATACCTCTGCGAGCAAGCCTAGTACCCAAGAGACCAGCAATAGAAACGACAAGAAGACGGTAGTCGAGTACTCGACAAGCGCTAATGGCAAGATTTTCAAAATGCTCGATACGGCCGGGTTCACTGATACAGAAGCCGAGAAGCGGGATCTGAAGAAAGAGATGAGGGTATGCAAAGGTCGGCTTAGGGTCCTCACGAGCGTATGATGCCCTTGACTTCGCTGAGAAGGATTTCGATGATTGGCTCGCTCGTGCTTTTGGAGAGGATGCAGATAAGTAGATTGAGGCAGCTTGATGTGTAGATTCGACGTTTCAGTAAATTTTCTTGTGTCTTGTGTCTTGAATCTTCTGATCTAGACGAGTAATCAAAAATGAGATGAAACTATCCGCGTACATAAAACAAAGTACAGTGAGAGCGACGATATTGAAACGAGGAGTCAGGTAGGTAAGTATCTCGACGTCGGCATGATCCACAGAAAGAGAAATTTACATCTAATATACAAGGCATTCTCCCCCAATCGGCAGTGGTCGCTACAGGAGTTGTACCAACCGCGGTGCCCCTTTGCCGTTCAGTAGCTCTACAACTTCCCCAGGTGCGTATTGAATTGAGCACAGTGGCATACCGGCTCTTTTTTACGATCGCTGAGCCCTCCACCTCCTGATAATTCGCTTCCTTTCGGAAACAAATTGAGAATATTGTCCTCCCAGCCAGCATCCCAAGACTCCTTCGACCCTAGCCTTGGCACGCTGATCTCTTGTCGCCGTACCCTCGATCAGGGCTCCCAAAGTGTCATAGGCATCCCGGAATGTTTCCCGCACATGCTTGATTCCGTACGCTTTGGACCCCATGTCAACGCTCGAATCCGCTGGGTCAGTGATAGACAGGAGATATCTTTGAGTGGCGTAGGAATATTTAGAGTCGTACCGCACGCTGCTGGAGGTGAACTTGATAGATTTGTTTGCATAGTCGAATTCTTGACCGTAAAACCGGAGGAATCCGAGCAAAGCTGATCCCAAATCCGTTCGGGTTGTAGCAGTAGAAGACCTGGACGCCGAGGCGGTAGCGGTGGATAAAGTGTGCGATGATATCGACATCGAGTTAATCCCTGCGAGTATGTCATCCAGATCGCTTGACCTTGTATATCTGCGGGTGGCAGTGGTGGCGGTGGTATTAGTAGCGCTAGTCCGAGCCTGCATCTTTGGCATCTCCAATTTGACCCAAGCCACCACCATCCAAACCAACACATACGAATTGATCCCTCCAGTATACGTTGTGCCTAGCCTGCGAATGGATAAAAACATCTTGAGGACCATGACCAGACTTTTGATCACCCTCCGTTCATCGTCACTGGCGTCCTCTTTCACCCACTTCCGAACTGCATTAGTCGCACGTTCACCATGCCCATCCGCCGCGGTCAAGTCGATCTCAAGCCCCGTCACGGCATCCGTAATTCGAAGGAGTGGAACGGAAGCATTGAGCACGGAGTCGATCTTGCTCGCAAATCCAGACCTCCGGATGTCGCTCTGAAGAAAGGATAGAGGAAGGGGTGAGAAGGCCATGACCATGTCGATATCGGAGGTGGGGAAGAAGAGTCCTGTGATGCACGAGCCCACAGGTCGAACTGTAGTTCCTGCACCCGCTGTCTTCTTGATAAGCGTTGTAAAACGATCGATTAGATCCTGTCGGAGGGCAATTTCGTCCTTGGTGGGCATCATGTACTCTACATAATGCGCGATCTCGCGGCGAAGTCTTTAGAAAATCGAATGGGAAGCGAGATGTTAAAGGGGAGTAAGAGAGCAAACGCGGACAGATACTTACGATAAGCGCTGGGAGGAGCCCGATCCATCGCTTTCTGGCATCCATGGAGGCACGGTGCTAGACGTCGAACTGAGAGATGCAAAATCTCCGCATGGTGGAATGACAGATCCTGTATAGTCGCTATAGCTCTTCATCCTTGAAGGTCGTCCAGCCATCATATTCGTCTTCAACATCATCCCTGGCATGCCGTATGACATGTACATCTCTGATGGTGACTGTAGAATAGGGGTGGCTTGACGAACTATGGGGAACTTGAGGGTCCTGGGTGAAACGTGCAGAGCCGGGCTACGCACTTATATACTATACTACCGAGCAAGAGAACCTTATCAGGATGCTGTAAAATATGACTCGGAGTTGCTGCGGCTTCCTTGCCTTTATAGGTAGTTCTAACAGTGCGCTCCACCACGGTATGAACGAAATTCGGCCACAAGCCTCGCTGAAGAAGAATGCCACAAGCCTGGATGTCCTTCGACTTCGATCCAGAGCGATGCCTCCGCAGCTTGTCATAGCCATTCCTGTCTCGAAAAGTATAAGTAATAAATGTACATTCAAAGTCAAATATGGCACGTACACAAGTGCGGTCAGAACGACAAAAAGGTGCACTTTACAGCGAGTCTCTTCAAGAATGCTCGCTATGAGCCAGAAACACCCAACCAAACGACCGCGCCTCATCTCCCTTCTTCTCGAAGTGAAGATCAGTTTCGTATCCTCGGCGACCCAATGCCAACGATATGATCTTTCAATACCTCGATATACTGACCTGGTGGGGCCTACTTTTTAGTCCCTACTCTGTCCTCGTTGCCGCCTATATCAGAAGTCGGAGATTATCCTACAACAGCATCAGTAAGGAACTTCGAAATCGATCTCGGTTTCCCTGTTTGAGCGTTCCCGCTAAATCCCACAGCGGATTTGATGAGAACCGATCACCCCAAACTTCACTCGAGGTACTAACGCCACTACTCCCACCAGTAGAAGAGATAAGTTCGTGTTCGAGAAGGTTAGGCTCTTCGAAAGCTTCTTTCACCATCCCACCAGCATAATGTACCGCCCCCCTGAAAGGAGATGTTTTGGTGCGCTGTCAAGAGGAAGATAAGACTGTGCGGGTCGCATCGGGCTGAACCTGTGGCCTAAGGCATAGGACAAGATGTCCTGTACGCACATATGCATATCCTCGAGTCTTCATATATGGCTCTATAACAGGCCAATTCGCTCACCATAAATCAAGCAACGACTTTGATCGACCAAACAGTAAACTGGTGAAGACTTGGAACGCCGTATGGTCGGGTAAGGATCTCGAGGAGGTCGATAAGATCGACGAACACGGAGGCGGCGTAGGTCTCTCGAGGCAGGTTGATATATTCGGGTAGAGAGGAGGGGATGGTATTGGATTTTGGGTTCTCGTATAGCCAAAGCTGCGCCGTGGCAAACGCTTTGACGGAATACAAAAAGCGCTTAGTTCATCGCAATCGCTGAGCCTCTGGTTCGCGGCTAGAAATTCGTTATAAGGATGCGACGATGCTCGCATAAAGTCAAGTAAGGACAACAATCCGATTGGGCGATAGCTAAATCACATACCGCTTGAGCAACACATTCGTCTCCAAAACCTCCAACGCATCCCGTGCAATTTCGATATGAACAGCCGAGCTCCAAAGCCCCATCCATGGCTTTCCTTGCCCTCCAATGTTCTCCCATGCGATATTAATATCAAGCTCAAGAGATCTGTCAGAACGCGTCGCGGTGGTCCATCTGACACAGCCTAGTGACCAGTAGTCCGTACTTCGCATTCCGTAAAATTTCTCTCGCTCTGCAAGAGTAAAGGGCCGTCTTCGTTGCTGGTACGTAGAATGAATAGGAGTCATCCCTCCGACGAATCCGTTGCAAACTTGCAATTCCTGTTGACGCGGAACGGAAACGAACTCGTCAAGGCGAGCAGATTAGGGAGCTGGAAACTGAGGTTGGATGTTAACATATCCGGAGGTGGCCTCGCTGGAGAAGCCATAGTCAGAACGATACCTAAAGAGATTTTTGAACAGATTGAGACACCTAGCAGAGTCGTATTCGGAGAAAGGGTAAGTATTGGCAGCTGTCAGCGGCATGCTCGAGGTGTTTATCGCGTGTCGGGATTCACGTCTCGCGAAATGACCGAGCCTACGGCACCCCGAGTCAGGTTCTGAACCGGTACACCGACCGCGCCGCCGTTGCAGAAACGAATCTCTTCAATCTCTTCAACACGGTAACCCACGAGCGGGCCGTGCCGGGCCGAAGGGCAACCCTGGAAGCGGCGGGCTGCAGCTCGGACTGCAGAGCTTGTTCTCTACCCTCGCCTCAATATCAGGCCACCAATGCCACAGAGCGAACGGAACGGTCGAGGCTCTACATCCCATCTCCATAACCCGTACCATTCAGCCGCCGAGAAACGTCGCAGAGGAAAGGATGCTCTGCCTTCCTGCAACCCTTCTCGCAACCCTTCACCAAGTCCAGCGGTGACTGCATATCAATCTTCAAGAACGGGTGCGAGCGCAATAGACAAGCAGCCGCCATTGCTCTGCGCTCACAGAATAGATGGTATATGTAGTACCGTCTCAGGTTCTCCGCTTGTTCCTCCCAATTGGCAGCATGGCCAAGCATCCAATCCATCTGTGACCCAATCAGTGGTTGCAAATCCATCTTTGCCTTCTCATCAAGACCTGGTATTCTCGTCGTCCAGCCTGCTGCCCAGAGCGGGAAGTCCTAGCGACGAGGCATCACCACCAGAACCGACGGTGCCGGGTCCACACCAGTCATTTCTCCACAGTGCACGCAACTTTCGGATGCGTGATTTGCGTCACACTAGTACTAGCATTGGTGTAGCCCAAAACGTGACAGTGAATGCTCAACCAAACGTGTTTGTGCCACCTTCACTCGGAGTCGATGGTGTGTGCTCTGCGCGATTCTGCCTTTCAGCAGTATAATTAACACTAACCTTGGCAACTTTCCAGGATGGAAGGCTTTGTTGGCAGAAACTGCACCCAACGCTCTGCACGATTCCAAGGCGCGATATGACCCTCCAAAATGCGATGAAGACACCAGAGTCGAGGTCATCGGCGAAATCACAAACTGGATCGAGGATCGGGAGTCTCCCCAACGATTGTTGTGCATGACAGGGGCCGCAGGTGCTGGCAAGTCCGCTTTGCAACAGACGATTGCCGAATATTGCTCGGAATCGAACATCCTCGGTTCCACGTACTTTTTTTCCGCGTCAGACCCCACCCGAAACACCACTCCCTCCCTTATTCCAACAATCGCGTCCCAGCTAGGACGAGCAAATCCCGGTCTCAAGGAACACATCGGTTTGGCAGTTGAAGAAGATCCGCACATCTTCTCAAAGACTTTGCGATGTCAAATGGCTGCTATCATACGTGACCCCGTAAGGCGTTTGCGTAGGGCGGGAAAGTTGGATCTCGCCTCTTTTCGTTATGTCATCCTCATCGACGGCATTGACGAGTGTCGGGGGGAGGATAATCAGGGTGAAGCCCGTCAGGATGGAGATTGCCAGACCGAGATTTTGATGGCTGTAAAGGAGTGCCTTCTGGACGATGATCTCCCCTTTCGCATTTTCATTGCCAGCAGACCCGAGTGCGCTATTCACGACGCTTTGGAGTCTGGCGGGGAACTGCATGAGCTGGCTTACCACATCCAGCTCAGTGACTACTACGACGCCACGGCCGACATTCGTCGATATCTCCGGCGGAGGCTTCAAGGCCTTGGGCTCCGAAGCCGCGATCCCAGAGCACGATCTGGTGGATGGTTCTCCGAGAAAGATATCGAGAAGCTCGTTATAGCTGCATCAGGGCAGTTCGTATTCGCGGCTACGGTGGTCAGGTACTTGTCGGAGCGTCGCAGTTCCCCCGTGGATAGACTGAAGATCGTCCTCACCTGGACACCAGCACGCAATCGATCAGCAAGGCCGTTCGAAAAGCTCGACCTTCTTTACTATAGTATCTTGTCTGCCGCCAAGATGGCATACGAAGCAATCGACACCCACAGCGAAGATGACTTTCTTTTGCTCTTCCGTGCTTACCAGATCAATGCCACTCACGGCTTCAACGATATCAATTCAGGCCCCACGCTTAGCCTCCCGAATAAGGAGCTCAATGCCTTCCTTCAGGTGGCAGATGACATTCTCATCTCGGATCTAAGGTCCCTGGTTACGACACGCCCTCATCCAGGTGGTCCCATGCTACATCTATACCACAAAACGTTCGCGGACTTTCTGAACACAGAAAGCCGCTCAAGGGATTTATTCGTTCCATCAGCCCGTGTTCAATCGTACCTTGCAAAGTGCTACCTCCAGCACGTCCTTCGGTGTCCTGAACTTCGTGCGTGATCGTTCTGTTCCCTCGAGAGTCCTTCCCTGATTCAACTCGACTCAACCTAATATCTTTTTTCTTTTCTTCCCTACTAGTATTTCCTCTCAGCTCTGCAAAACTCCATGGCCACTATGGCCCCCATGGTCGTTGGGCTTTATGTCAGACCATCGACTTCCTCCTACACGCTTTGTTCCATCGCGACGTCCCACATGCCAAGACAGTCGAGTCGTTATCCAGCTACGACATCATTGACGAACTTAAGGATTTCACGCGTCAAAATGGATGGCAGAGACTCAAAGAGCGACTCAGGCTGGAAGTAGAAAGTTCAAATCCTGATATCGCGTGGACTCCGAGGAGAAACGAATATTTGCCGCAGGCTTTATGTCGGGCAATCAATGACTTGCAGGTACGCACTTGTTAGGTTAATCTTCCCCTCCTCTTTCTGCGTCTCCTCTCTGCCTAGAATTCGCTTCTTACACCTAACTGCGCCTTTCCTTACAGTACCGAGAACCCCAGGTGGCCACGGCGATGCACAACTTCCTTGAAGACTGGAGCGAAATGAAGGAAATATGGCGACAGGGGTTCGTTCACCGTATTATGAGGCTGGCGCCTTTCGTGAGCCCGGTGTCCTAGCAGCCCGTCGGTTCATTTTCGTTATTTCACGGATCATGATGAAGTGGCTGCAGCATTCACAAAGACGTGTCGATGTATCTTCCATGTGTTTCCCGATAATAGGAGTGCTTAATATTATATGTATCTACTTGCGCAAAAGCAAGAACCACGGCAGGAATGAGACCCTGAGAGCGTGCGGCAGGTGTGGCGTCACAGTATGTCCCTAAAAGGAGCTTGTGTCGTTTACTCCCTATCTTCCAGACTGCCACTGCCGGTCCCAGAGGCTTGAGGAAATCCGAGAAGAAAGAACTCGATCTTATATCCTGAGAGTCGCAGCCAAATCCTCCTGATAACAACTACAGCCAGTTGTCAAATCAGCGCTCTGAGGAACATCGTCAGCACCAGCAATAGGCTGAGCTACAACCCCGACGATCATCGATATCCCGAAACGCCTACGATAAGGTAATTAGCGACCATTATCGCAGTAGTATTGCAGTACCAACTTTTCCAGCTCCTCTACCAAGCGAAAGAGAGACGAGTGCGGAGAAGATAAAACAACTAGTCTACGAGAGTCGGAGCTAGAGGTCGTTACGTTGAAGCTTGAACGACGGGCGAGGTCTATAAAGTCAGGAGAGTCTGAGACCGGGAAGGAATTCAAGATCCTCTTGCCAATAAATAGGCATAGAGTATGAAAAGTTGTTGCAAGCTAGTGATTAGATCGTTCCGAAGGGGAATGTCGTCCTGGGTGAGCCCCATGCACTTCACGAAAGGTTCTATTTCACAGCGAAGTCTTCGAGACATCGAGCGTGAGAGGGAAAGTCGCGGGGAGAAAGCAGATGGATATCAACGATAAGTGCTGGGAAGACCCCGATGTATTCTTTTCCGGCATCCCTGAGGCATGGTGCCAAACGCCGTCACATCCTGAAACTTGCCTAGAGCTTAGCAAGCTGCTGAAGAAGAGAAGAAGGGGCCGTTGGCAGCTGATTGGCAGCTGGAGTCATTGATGTCACCAGGTACTGCGCACACATGCGGCCAATCGTCGGGGTTGGTAGTCCCAGGAATTATGCCGTGTCTATGGGAGAAGGAAATTTTCCTTCGAAGCTTGATCGTTATGCATCGCGCAGTCCGGGTTTCGTCGGTGATAAGAAGGGTTATTTTTCCGCAGACAAGTCCATAGACTCTTTGAGTCTTGAACAGGACACTCGTATGTAAAGGAGGGTCAAAATCATTGGACGTTTTGATGTGCCACCTTCCTTATATAAGATACCTCATTAGTCCAAATCGCGACCAGGATGTTCGCCGTTGGAGCTCGTAGTACGATGGGGGTTCGATTTCTCAGTTACCCTTGCCTTGCAAGTTAAATTCCTCCCCTCCAAACTCGCAGTGTCTAACTACACATATATCTACCCAGAGCGCAAGATGCTCATGGTCGCGACAGTGGGCAGGTGCAACCCATACTCGAGAGAAGAGAGCATGACACCGTAGACTGTCGTCACTGGAGGAAAGCTCAACTTCCAAGTTTAATCACTGCGCCGTGGTATCACGTCACTATTTCTGTTGGCTTATTCAGAAAAGGCGCACAGCCAGAAAAAATGGAAAACATCTACGTTTTACATTTAGCCATAAAAGGAGCACCGCTGCGGAGAACACACCGTGTACGCACTCACTGTTGAAACATTCCGTCTCCATTCTCCAGAACGGGAGCGAGTACTCTCATGAACTCATTGACTTGGCTGTGTTCAGCTTCTTTAGGTAGCCTACCCATGTGCGCACTTGCCGTTGATCCATTCCATCTCCATTCTCTAGAACCCTCCAGAACAGGAGTGGGTCCCCGTCTTGACTCTCATGGACTCATGGACTTGGCCGCATTTGGCTTGTACCTAGGTATAAAAGTAGCCTACCTATCTCCTGTAGAAAGGAAGACCTCCCTCCTTTCTTCCCCTCTCATACCTTGCTACCGAATCCATTTTACTTTCTTAACACTACTCAAGGATCGGTCTAGTCACCCCCTAAATCAATCACTCGCAACCTTCACTCAGCTAGATCAGTGCAGTGGTTCGCACCCACATTTTCTGTCTGTTCTGCACCACCTTTTCTTCTACTCCCGTCTTAATACCACGCCCAACAATGCAGAAAAGGAAACGGAAAAGACAATTATCTGGTCTCCATAGCCCGAATCCAGTATTGACCACATCTCAACCTCCAAGAGGGGATACAAGCTCGATGAACAAGCAACCACCATCGTCCTGTACTCAAGACATAGGCATTGTTGACACCATGTCAGCTTCTCCTAATATTCCTCCCAAACACACAGGACCCTCCACCTGTCCCACCACCGAAGCAGACACAACTCTGCCTTCCCCCCACAACCCTGGATTGTCGCCGTCCATCCCGCCGCCCAGAACAGAAATTCCTAACGACACTGATGCACCGACGGTGTCCATTCACCAGTCATTTTTCGCCGGGTCTCGCAACGTTTCCGTGGGCGCTTTTAACATTTACGCCAAACACGTGACAATAAATGTCTCGCCACCGTCGCCAGTTGCAGGAACTCAAGGGGAAGACGGGAAGAAAGAAGCTGAATTAATACCCAACAAGACACAACCAAATCCTCCAACGAACAGCTCAGACCAGTTGTCTTCTCGACGGTCTGAGGAACATCATCAAGGGCCACTGCGGCAGCAACAGGCTGAGCAGGTCTATAACCCTGACAATCACCCCCAGAACATCAACAAGATAAATGACGACCATTCTCACAGTGGTGGCATGAACCCATCTTCCTCTGGCTCATCTACCAAGAGGAAGAGGGACGAGTCTGAAGATCAGGCTGAAAGAACAAAATGAAATAGACAGCCATCACGAAGGATAGGCAGTAGCCGCAACCCAAGGAAGGCCCGAAAGCAAAGAGAAAGCTCCTTGCAACTAAACGGGCAACAAGGTCGTATCGCCAGGCGATGCGTTGAAGACACACTCGAATAGAACAACGGAGGGCACCGTATAGATGAGCGGAGATGGGGGAGATGAAGGAAATCGATGGACAGACGCCGTATGACTAATACGATGGGAGGACTCAGTGTATACTAGTTTCGTTTGATCCAAACATTTACCTCGATTTGAAGTCCGAAACGCTGATGGCCTCGGGCCAAAGCGGCGTTCTCCCAAACGTTCATTTTTAAGCCAAGATTCATGGGCTCTGGCGCGGAGCGCAGGTAGATAGTACGGTGCAAGGCGGGAGAATACCGGTAAATGCGAGCCCCCACCCGTACGCCATCGACAGCCTTGCAACATCGGACAAAATCCCTTGTATGACGGTCTACATGCTGAGATCCCTATTATCTTCCCTGGAGCTGAGTTTTATTTCGCATTCGCAGAATTAGACTTGTAGTGACCTGCCTGCTCAATGAGAATCAATCTCTTGTCAACTCCTCTGTGCCCTTGTGAGTATTTGAGGTGGCTATGGGCCCTCATACCTCGAACCTAAGGTTCTATTCAAGATCGCAGGGAACGGCCGGAAGTATTCCTGCCCTCCAGACTCACGAGCCGACAACACCCCGTCGACCTCAAACAACGACCAACCCTTTCCGACAAGAAACCCTCGTTAGCGACGAAATCAAGTTCATGGATCCATAACAGCATGCAAACCACTTCCTCATTCATGCAATATTCATGGGCAGCTCCTCGGGCGCTGTTGCGGTCCCACACCTCAAGTATCCATGGCACGCACTTCTCAAACTGCTTGCCCTTCCCCGCTCGGAAACCCCACCATTTGAGAAAGAGGTCGACGACAGGGCGTTATGGCAAGGACGGAACACAGGGATCTTTTATGGACGCGCCACCCTCCGGCAGAGCGCCCGCAGAGACCACGGCGGGAGCTCGACGAACAATCCTGCGACGTACGTTGCGTTTGCGCACCTTTCCAACGGCCGTTTCCAGCTCTGGCAATATTCGTTACCACGTATCACGATAGAGTCGAACCTTCAAGTTGGATTCACTACGTCTTGCTCAATGGACTTATCCGACTTCCACTATATTCTCATCTTTTTCCGGCGAGACGAGAGTGGCGACGGTGCCTTGCGACAATCCTTACTGGAAGTAGGAAGTGGAGTTGGACATTTTGGGGTAGAGGGGATTTATAAGCGTATCTCTTCAGGTTGATGCCGAGTTGGTTCGATTGATGAATCTAGACAGAGAAGCTATGTCCTTCACGCTGCCAGAGGATTAAATTATACTATCATCTTTTTAATTGGGTACCTGGGCCTGTGCCATTCGCTGAGGTCCAGATACCCTTTCTTTTCGACAAGGTCAGTGCAAGCATTACTACGCAGACACAGATAATCGAGCGGCGTTCCATCTTGACATCCACATGGTTCAATCGTCAACGATAACCCAACGAAAACATCTCCTTTAGAATGTCCGAGCGAAGAGGACCAGCCCTTCTCCACGCAAAACCATACCTTCTGGAATCACTCGTACCTTCCAGTAATCACCGAAATGACAGATCTCGAACTCTGGTCCTTCTCCCCAACATGCAAGTCCTGTTTGTGGTGATTTACATTAGTACCTCGTCGAAATTCGAAGGAATACCGACACAAGAATGTACTCACAGCGCCAAGTAAACCGTTGTCTCTATCTCCTCCTCGTGAATCGTAATTGTACTCATGATCGATAGAGGACGAATCAGATCCTGCTATCCTCGTCCGAGTCGCCCCTGCCTGAAGAGACACGCTTGGAGTGCTAAATATCGTATCTAGCACAGGTGTCGTGTTGGTTCGATTTGCAGTTTCGCTCGTCATAACTTCAATGTCTCGGGCAGCTCTTCCGACAGCTTCTTGGAACAGAATGCAAGTCGAGGCTAGGCCCTATAAATCGATATGCTTAAGCGGCCAGTACTTAGAATAAGCTCGAAAAGACCTACGGCCATTTGAGGTAGGAGAGAGCGGATAACGTGCTAATGAACGGCTGTCAATGCCGGTCAAAAGGGATACGCGGTTTGGGAGAGACTCACGATCCGAAGCTCGAGGTCAATAAGAAGGAACACAGTGAGAAGAGCCCCTCCGTCAGCGCTACGCGTGAGGAAAACTTGGGTCAGAACCATCGTCACTTTGAATGGGTCTTGATACATACAATGCGCCAAGCCAGGTATAAGCCCTTGTTCTGAGATGTGGACCATGCAGCGTCTTCAGCTGTCTCGACATCCAGTACGTTCTTCCAGCTGTCAACAAGAACATACTCCAGGTTAACATGAAGGGATATGAAAGGTTGTTACCCCCTACGCACCGATCAATCCTCCAAGAGCAGCCATGAAAGAGAATCTGAGCTTTCTGTATACTGTGCCGTACAAAAAATCCAGAGATCCACTCTCTCGCCAGTAAGCTATGGTGAAACCATACGCTATGTCCATGAGAGAGCGTTATCGAAAAGAATAACGATTGTAAGATAGCCGACGTACCGGTCAAGCAAAAGGTCGCGAACCAGGCCACAGGAGCGACGTATGTCATCCTATTCCACAGTCGAAAGAACCTCCAGACCTAGGCAGGATGTCATCAAGGTGAATTTGCGTTTTCGCATCACCAGACGCACCACTAAACATTGGGTGACGGCTCTTCAAGGAAAACAAGGACAGCCGCGTTAACAAAAAAGCAACAGATACGGATAATCAAAGGACTCCACGCACGATGTAACCATATCGAGCGACAAGCGAATCCTCAGCAGATTGTCAGGGTATCCCAGTGTGTTGTCGTCCGCGTCGGTCGCGCCTACGACAACGACGATCACGTCGAAAATAGACGCCGCGCTGACCACCAAATACATGAAAACATCGAGTCCGAAAAGGGTCCAGGTATGGGCTGGTTTCAGTATAACTGTGAAACCCGCAGATGCGATGAACGTTAAAGTGTAGAACCCTGTACCAGATGTTCAATTTCGAGCATACACCCATTATTGTAAACGAACAAATCAACAGAGAGTGCGAAGACTCGACAAACCGTGCAAGATACACTGGACCTTCAAATTTCGAACATCACGACGAGATCAAATCAGACTGTATTCCGATTGTAGAATCAGAACGAAGAAAGTTACCCACCATCGCCGAAGCCAGAATGATTCTTTCCTTGAGCTCATGTACCCCCATGATACGTCCCAATCGCCGTGTCACGGATCGTCAAACGAGCGTCAAGACGCCACAAAGCCGAATTGAGTCGATATACAGGCACGAGCACAGGGACGTCTATCGTGAGTGGCACGTAGATCAGCGAGGAGGGCTCGGGGCCAAGGGGCCAAGACGCAAACCGGTGAGAAAATCGATGCAACTCATCGTATATATGTCGTTATTAGACGCACGCACACTGCATGTTTCTGGATCAAGATCCTATGTAATCGTCCCTCAATGTTAGGGTCCGGAGTAAGGAAGTAGAAGCGAGAGTGGCTAACGGGAAGACATGGACACGCGGCCATGAGCTTCAATTTGAAATCGTTAAACAAGGTTAAAAGCTCAGTGGAGCACAGCGCGTCCACCTGCAGGCCAGTGCGAATAAATGGATGCTCCATCCTCTGACTGTAAACGGGACCAGACCAGAAAGGCGACAGAAGACCAGATGCTCAAAATCAAACGGCGAGGCACCGATGGCATCAAGATCGGAGACGTCGTGCCGGTCAATTTAAAAGGAAAACACTGCTCCCCCACCTTCCCGCTGAGTTGCCTATTCAGCAAGCAAGCGGCGCGAGTTGCGGGGACTAGATTTCAGTTTAAAATTCCCCGGCGACCGACTGCAGGGTTCAGATTGAATGACCGTCGTTCGACTCCCTGTCTATCACCAGCGGTTAACTCCGTCAAAATAGGCATGAAACCCGAACCCTGGTCGGAGTCTCGGGATCATGGTCTTCGCCGAAAAGTGCCTCAGAGCGCCGAGAAGTTCTTGTCCTCCCACGAAGAAAATGCTCTTGCCTAGCACTGAGAGGAGCTTTCGGTAACGCCAATAAGACAGGAAGCCTGGAGGATGGTGGCGTACTGCGTCGTGAGCAGCTGTACGAAGGAATTAAATCATCTGGTCGAGCCGAGCAGAGTATATACTTAGAGGGCTTTGGAAGTGACCTCCATTGAGGGCAGATTGCCGTCTTCGTCAAACACATGGCAAAGAAGAAATCCACGGGACGCTGGCTCGACAGCGCAGCAGCCACGTTGTGAATTTAGTTGCCGAAGATCCTCCCAGAACTTAAAAATGTGCCAATCCGGAAGGTCACAGTGAAAGGACGTAAAGCAGCCACAGCTATGGCTAACCAACCAAATCGCCAAACGCCTGAGACACAATAGCGGGAAGAAAGGGGTCTAGACACAAAGACACCATTCGAGGGTCGAGGCTATCGCGAGGTCAGCTGCGCTCCGCGTTGTTGGGATAAAATCCAAGACCACATCAGGTTAGAGGGAATCGTGAGTGTTGTAATGAGCGTATAGAGTACGACGTACCAGAATCTCACCAATCCCGGGGGATCAAAGGGGAACACCACGACATTGAAAAAATGTCAAAAAAATTGGGTTGAGAATTTGGGTAGGACCTAAAAGAACCCAAAAGAACCTCAAAAAACCTCAACGCACTCTTGAGCCGGGTTACTCCCCCTCCTCAGACAACGCGTTAGCCCTGCCGCTTTCTCCAGCGGTAATCAACTGCGACCACAAGGGATCGCACTCTTTCCCTCCATACCACGCCAAGGAAGTGAACCCGAGATGCACGACACCTTCAGAAACCAGAGCGAAGGATCTATTGAGTGCCCAAGGCTCGCTTCATCCCACAACAACACCAACGATCATATCCGGCGATCTTGTACGGACTCGCCTCCGGGGAGCGCAAACTACCTCCTACCCGTATCGGACCTTGCGCTCGTCCTATCCGTACCGATCATCCAACTTCCACAATCCAGCGAGTCTATCGACAAAAAATCACACGCGGCATAGCCAGAGGGTTGCTATAGCGTCCAACTGTGCCCTCGAGAACGAATCTCTGCTGCCAGCCCCGAAGGATCTGTAGCTGCACCGGAAGGAAAAGCAACTAGCGTATACACCTTCGACTCCACAACAGACTTCCTGATGGCGAAAGTTAGCGACGCAGCAGAGGAACAGAAGTCGTCACGCAAAGCGAATATAAGTGGAAGGAGGAAAAGCGTCGTGGTGTTGGAGGCAAGGATAGATTTCGGGGGGTCAATGGCTTCAGTGCGAGCGGAAATCCGGTCTTTGCGGTGTGAGGAACATCCATAGGGAATATCCCAGCATCCAGTTCTGCGGCTCAAGATGTTAAGATTACAGGTTCACCATCCAGGAATGATGCGAGCAGATAGAGCGAATCACGCCTTTAGAAGCCATCCTTTCGAACTGAAAGGACTGGATACGGGGGTTGCTTGAAGTGAGTCATCCCTGTACGGAGCCGTGGCAGCTCCACGATCACTTCCACGTTGTAGAGACGACCGGCGCAGCACTATCCTGTGTGTCCCATTAAAGCCCAACCGAATCCCACAAGTGCCGTTATTCCCAATTGCCGTGACCAACGTAGCCGGCCAATCTATTGCGTACCCACGCTTTTGTAACACCGAGAACAAGTGGCAGCAGCTTTGCTTTGCAAAGCCAACGTACTAAATGCGGGTACTACCTGGCGAAAAGAGGCAAGAATCACTAGGGTTTGGACAGTGTCCAGAGAAAAGAGTCGAAAGACTCAGGTCCCGTTGATCCGTTCGGAATCTACGTTGAAGTAGAACGGGGCCGTGCTAGAGCAATATCCTGCATGAATGACGGAAAAAGAGTATAAGTGGGAACGAGCGATTATGACGCTTGAAGCATCTGCGTGTTGCTCGTGTATGCACAGTTGCCTCATTGGACGTAGACTGTGCGAGACCTGCTCGTCACATGGAAGCCACTCAAGTGCTCCACGACAACTCTCTATGACTCTGTCGTACTAGCTCTGAGTCTCAGCCGGCGATTATGCACGTTTCCGGAGGCGCCTTCCCTAATGAAACCGACCATGTCCGTCCGCAGCATAAAAACGCGAAGTTGNTTTGTACGGGGTTCTGCGGACGAAAGACATGTGGTCTAATTGGGGGTCCCGGGGCGGTACATGTGAGAGAATGTACGAAGCTGGGAGACATATTCTAGCATAGATCAAGCAAAGCACATTCCGGAGAGGGGAAAATGAAAGGCTCCAGCAGAGTTTTCTCAGGTAAATTTGCCTTCGCCCAGTGCGATCGTGCATCGTGCCCAGAGTTCAGCCATGTCACAGAGTATCGCTTGAGCTCTCAGATATCCGAGCTAAAGCAGCTTCCGACATTCCCGTGTAAAATGAGGATAAACCGGTACCTCTAGTAACTTAGGGTTAGATGACACCCGAAGGTGAACCATATTGGCTGGAGTTGGTGGGCAAAAAGGGGCCCTTGAGAAAAGCTGAAGAGAAGAGTTTCCAGAAGCGTCCAGGGCAGATAGACGCGGCGAAAGCAGTGTGCAGAGGTGAAGAGGGATCAGTGGAGTTGTCGAAGGAAGAAAGAACCCAACTGGCAACAAAAAGCGCGTCGCGATGCCAAACAACGCGACAGCAAAACCAAACAAGGACAAATAGAACAAACTCGGGGTGACGCAAGGAGTGGTTCCATGATATACCTAAGTTGTGTGTACTTCTTAGCGGACCCCACTTCCGAGTTGTATCAAGCTGTCTTACTCTCTTTAAGGCCCCATCTTCTACCCTTAAACTTTTTCCCTGCCTGTCGGTCGCCTGTACGCGAGTTAGGCGCTCGACAACTTGAACACTTGGCCAAAAACGATCCATATCGGGGTTGACGCGCTTTGATAGCAACGAGGTGCTGTTAAGCAAGTTGGCGGGCTCCCTCACCTCAACCCGTCGATATGACAAGTCATTTCCACGGCGCTCGCGACTTTCAGGTCGACAGACTCAAAATTGTCACAAACACTGTATCCTCTTCTTCGGCAGTGAGCCCGCTGAAGGGTAAGTGAGTCCGTACTGTTTAATTTGGGCGCTGAGGGCTGATTCTGAAATCAATGCACAGACCTCGAGTCGTACATTGCACCGGAAGCCATATACGATTCCGCAGAGCGTTGCGATGCTCCTAAATGCCACCCAGAGACTCGAATTGCCGTTCAAGGTGATCTCTACGGTTGGATCAGGCACGGAGATGCAGACAACCCCAGCAAGATGAAGTGGGTTACTGGGCCTGCGGGCACAGGGAAAACTGCCATTATGGGCTCACTTTCAGAGCGATGCGACAGAGAGGGGTTCCTTGGGGCATCCTTCTTCTTTTCATCGACAGGGTCGATTGGCCGCCGTAGGAAGACCGCCTTTGTAATGACTATTGCTTACCAGCTGGCGCAGCATTGGCAGGTCTTGAAGGACGCAATTGCCGAGGCTATTGAAGAAAGCCCCATCGTTTTCAAGAAGAATCTTCATGTGCAAATGGAGACGCTCCTGCTAGCACCTCTCCGAAAGGTCGCGGGTGATCCCAACGGATCAGAGCTGCGGGGGGTGATCATGGTCGATGGGCTGGACGAGTGCGAAGCCGAGCAATATGGCTTAGATTCAGACTCACCAAAACCCAGGACGCAACCAATTCTGCAACGAACGAGACCAGTCGGAAATTCTGCAAGTTTTGCATAAAGCATCGTTGGACGCCACCTTCCCGTTCCGTATCATCGTCGCCAGTCGTCCAGAGCGAGTGTTCCGTGAATTTTTCAGTCCGCAAGACCCCGCTGTGTTTTTTGCGCCCAAGCTCGACTTGAACGCAAGTTACGACGTCGGTCCCGATATCACCCTCTACTTACAATCTCAGTTCAGTCAAATTCGTCGTCGATACAATCTTCCTCCTTCATGGCCATCTCCAGGAACCATTCAGACTTTGGTGAAGAATGCATCAGGGCAATTCATTTATGTTTCCACCATCATTCGTTTCCTCGACATGGGTCATCAAGCGCCGCCGCAGGCTTTGCTTAACGCCGTCTTGGGAATAAAAATAAAGATAACACAAACATCGAACCCACTCAAACAACTTGATGCATTGTACTCGCATATCTTGGAATCGAGTCCAGATCCGGATATTGCAGTCCTGTGGATACGCGGTATCGAGGTCTTAAACAGAGGCTCGCGTCGTCTGGGGACTAATGTTTCTATATCTGCCTTCTTCGTGAACCTTTTACTCCAAACAGAGAGCGGCGAGGCGGAGCACATTCTCGGAAACCTTCATTCGCTCCTTCGGATCCCACCTTCCACCGACCATTGGACTCCTTATGGCGTTTACCACAAATCCCTACTAGACTTCCTTCTCAACCCCGATCGTTGCCATGGTCTGTATGTTGAAGAGCGAAAAATCTTGATCTTTGTATGGGATGGCTTTATTCGGTTATGTACGAGTGAGTCTCTCAGCTACTCTGTTTATAACAACTTTAGTTCTGACTCTCTGAGCTAAAGACAGCAGCCTTGCCGAATTGTCCTACCCCAAAATGTTCCTCTTCAATATGATATACCTGCATCCGTGGGTTACACAAGGCGTGAAACAATCCACGGACCTTCCTCCACCAACTAGCATTGATTGGTGGGTATCAACGGTCATCGCACCTGGTAAACCAATGTCGGGCCGTTGGCGCTGTCTCTGGGAAATGTTCCAGGCTGTTCACCTTTCAGTGCGTGCAGATTTGCCTGTTTTTTCGAACTATCCGATCTCAAAAATTCTTTCCCTCGCTATGCGAACCTTTAGTGCCCTTGGTATCGCTGCAAACCAGCGTGTAGACTTTGGAGCAGGTCAATTCTGCGCCAATTGGGAACGGCAACCTGGAGGGCACCTGGACTGTTTTGGCCTCGGCGAAGGGGTGATTATTCACACAGCGACTTCCCCCTGTTGGCGAGTAGAGCTGTTGTGGCTACATCCAAGTGATTTCGTACTCTTGCCATCTCTACGCATGTGCCAATAGATCGAGGAGTGAGAGAACGCAAGTGCATTTTTGGTCCCTACAGTGAACGCAGTCTCTAATTATATTTATGTGCGCTGTGGCGTTTCTCCGATTTTTTAAGAGCTACATATGTATGGTAGACTGGCTCTAAACTCGTTTCCGCCCCGAAGAGAAGTCTAGATCTTTTGCTAACCCGTTTCCGTTGCCAACCTCTATGCAAATGTATTAGGTGCGCGACCGTGCTAACTTGCATTGGGTCACGTATTCCGATTCTTTCACCACTGGCCGCCGTGAAGCAGCGTTGGAGAGGCTACACACAGCGAGCGGGAAACGCCGCTGCAACTGGACCGTGGGCTGCAACGCAAGAATCGAGCCTCGACACCTTCGGGACATCTAGATGGTATGTGGAGAACGGAAGGAACGATTTCAAGATGAAACGTTCGTGTGGAGAGGTGGGTGAATAGTATGGAATGGACCTCGCAGTTGGAGGTCGAAGTAGCGACCTCAATTTCCTACTAGGATTTTGCACCCGTTCTGTGTTCGAGGGGTGCCACCAATTGAGAGAAATGGAGCAGCAGTGTGGAAAGGGATATGAAAATGGGCGAAATTGATGGACTCTCGAGGTATACTTATAACACACCGAGCGTTGTGTTGTTTCCTTCGATCCAAACAATTTTATCGATTGCCCTTGTTCCACAGGGAGATAGAGAGCGAGTACTTAAGCTATTGGAGGACGATAAAGGAAGTCCTCGTAGAATTCAGGGGTGTCGGCTCGTACAAGAAACCCGAAATGAATGATGAGAAGTCTGGATGATCTCTGCCTTTTCGAAGAAGGCACATCAAAGCCGCCTGGTGGCAGTGTCGATGGATGCTTAGATTCATACGTGGAAGCTCAACGTCCCTCAGCTACTCAAAAGCCTTGCAATCGAGCGGCACGGTGACGACTGACTTCCAGAACGCGGTCACCTGGGATTCGCTACGCTCCAAATTTGGGAGTCAATGGCTCGCACCTGGAAGTTTTTCTTGCTTTTAAGCTTGTT
Source organism: Candolleomyces aberdarensis (assembly GCA_004126415.1). Classification (NCBI taxonomy): domain Eukaryota; kingdom Fungi; phylum Basidiomycota; class Agaricomycetes; order Agaricales; family Psathyrellaceae; genus Candolleomyces; species Candolleomyces aberdarensis. The sequence goes on from SDEE01000033.1 coordinate 126,935, forward strand.
GTCAATGGCGGTGAGCCACTCGTTGGGTCAAGGGAAAGGACATTCAAGGATTTATGCGAAGTTGCTGACATCTTCCATCATCTCGCCAAGCAAGGCTCTTCGGACTCGGGAGGAGCTGCCAGTGATCCTTTGCAAATATTGTTACCTCGGGCTAGTGGTGGGGACGTGCCCTGATCGCCGAAAATGACAGCGTGCTTATTTTCTTTCTCTCTCGCATTTGCCTTGCTTTGCAGCACAATATTCAACGCCTGTATCATTCGTCTGCATCTCAATACATTGATGAACGCAACTGTTTTTGTCCTTCTACCTGTACCGGACGAAGTACAGAACCGATGTGAAGTTGGGCGGCCTTCAAGGTGCCATCCGGGGGTACCAGATAGCTCAGCCACAAATTCTTCTCACGCACCCTTTACTTCCACCTCGATTTCGTCGGCGACGTCGACGACAACGACCTCGCAAACACTCGGCGGGGCCATTTTATGGACGAAGACAGGCCACAACGGACGTTGTACAACCCTTCACCACGGTCCGCGACATCTGCCATCGACCTTTCGGCAACACCAGCGGGACTTGGGGGCTCTCTTAACCACCCTTCCGCCCCGCCTTCCCCGTCGTTGGAAGTCTCCACCAGCCGGACAGCGCGGAGAAGAACAAGCTGGGGAAACAGGGCATCGCTTGATGCTACCTTCGAGCTGGAGAGAACCAATGCATCGGCCGGGCGGGACCCACTGCAGGCAGGGGGCAGAATTTGGACGGGCGGAACCATGGTGTCGTCGCCGCCAGCGATAGGAAAGGACGATCCGTTTTACGACCCGGCGTGGAGGAGAGACACCAACTATTCCAATGACTCGACCTACAACTACTACTCTTCCCATGAAGCCGGCCCTTCAAGAATTTCGCTTGTGGACGCACAGAGGGACGACGACGAAGCTCACTTGACCACCAACATGTCGCAGATCGCTGGGACGAGCGGAGGGAAGGATGGTTTCCAACCCCTTTCGCCTTCTTCGTCTTCGGAGGATCCTGAAATTACTGGAGCAACATCCATGATGTCGCCAAAGTCGAAACGGAAGACGAACGCGAAGCGATACAGCGTCACACCATCTCCTTTGAAGCTGGGCGAGAGCGCGGTGAAGACGTTGAGGCGGATGTCGTTGCGGGTGGTGAACTTGGCAGGAACGGGTATGGCGGACCAGCTACGGCTGAATAACACCGAAGACGAAGACCAACCACTGTCCTCCAGGAGCAAGAAGAGTTTCAAGGAAGACGACGACGTCGAGGGACCGGATTTGAAGCAGGTTCTGCCAATACGAGGCCGGACACTGGGTTTCTTGGGGGAGAACAATCGACTGCGGCTTGCCCTTTTCAATTTCCTCGTCCATCCCTTCACGGAGCCGCTGATCCTCATCTTCATTATTGTCAACGCCGCCGTTCTGACAGCGCAAGCATTCCCCTCCATAACTCTACCGACTGCCAATGGGCCGACACTACCACCAAAGGTCAAAGGTTACTTTCATGCCTGGGAAGACTACGTGTTATTTGGGTTGTTCATCGCATTTACGTGAGTCTACTCCTTGTCGCCGTATGCTTTCTCTGATCCGCAGTGCAGTATCGAAGCTATCGCGCGAATGGCAGTTACAGGCTTCATTTTCGACCCCGATGTCTCCATGTTCCATCCTTTCAGCGCACGCAATGAACCGTATATGCCTACCCAAGGACCTGGCCAGAACGGAGTGTCACGGCAGGGTTCGCTCACTCGAGGAGGATCCATCACGCACCGCATCCGACAGATACAGTCAACTCTCATTCGACCGTTCGCCCTTTCCTCTCGACCCCCCATGACACCATTTCCCCCTTCTTCAGCCCATCTGCAGCACTCTGCTAATGGCAACGGTCACCTCCAAGTGCCTCAAAACGATATGCACCATTATAACGACTCTCATTTTATGCAACGCGTTAAAGACGCAGCAACCAATGTTCACCACACTATTCGCGACCCCAACACACCTACATTCTTTTCCCGAGCCATGCGTTCTGATAACACGCAAGACGAACTCAAGCTCCCATTCCGGCTGAGCATCAACCACCTCCACAACAAGACTCATCGGAACGTTCCCTACCTCAGGCAAAGTTGGAACCGTATCGACTTTATTGCGGTCGTCAGCTTCTGGATCATGTTTGGTTTGGCGATGGCCGGGGTGGAGCGAGGGACGTACCATATAGGTGTCTTCCGTGCGCTGAGTGTGATCAGAACGGCGAGGTTGCTTAGTATCACCTCGGGTACCACGGTACGCACTCTTCATCGTCTTGGCAAAGATACATCTTGATCCTGATATACCATCACCTAGACCATCATGCATTCACTCAAAACGGCACGACCGCTACTTGCCAACGTCACCTATTTCGTGCTATTCGCTATGATTTTATTCTCGTGAGTGCACGCAATCGTTCAGAGCATGGAGTCGTCTCATTTCTTTGCTCTAGCATCATTGGTGTCCAGTCGTTCAATGGCTCACTCCGCCGCTCATGTTTCTTGAACCCGATGCTTGGAGAAGACGAGATTCTCTTAGACGGCCAATTTTGTGGGGGATATATAGATCCTCAAACACTAGAGCCCACCGGTTACCTCTCCTCCGAAAACACGACGTCACGCGTCGTGAAGGGGTATATATGCCCTCTTGGACAGATTTGCAAGGTACTCGCGCTCGTTATCGTCGTGTGATATGCGTGCCCTTACCCTTGCGATCTTCTAGGAAACTGTCAACCCAAAAAACGAGCTGGAAAGCTTTGATGCTATCCACTTTTCGGCGCTTCAGGTTGTTATTATCGCAACTGCCAACGGGGTATGTTTCCGTTTTGCCTGTGTGCATTGTACGCGGTGCTAAATCACGATTGCAGTGGACCCCGTTGATGTACTCTATGATCGACTCTGAATTCTTCGTTTCATGCTTCTTCTTCATTATCGGGATCATCGTGTTGAATTTCTGGCTTATCAACCTGTTCGTCGCTGTCATCACGAACAGCTTTGCCGCCATCCGTGCTGAAACGAAAAAGAGCGCTTTCGGTGCTGCTCCGTGGGTTCACGTTAGCTATTTTCTCCTAGTCATGCTAATTCTATCCCTTCAGGCTTGTCCGGACCGAGAAGGATGGCGAAGACGGCTGGGCGATGGTCGAAGGCCGGAAATCCGCTGGATCCAACATCGCCAAACGAATATACGGGTACACCAAATGGTGCTGGGTCCTCCTTGCCCTAGCATCCCTCGCACTCCAAGCCTCCAAAACAGTCGACATGACGGACAACCACAAGCAGATTCTGTATTACGGCGAGTTGGTCATCACCCTGGCGTTTGACCTCGAGATCATCCTGAGGGTTTTGGCGACGCTACCGGATTGGAGGACGTTCTTCCAGCATGGGAATAATTGGCTGGATACGTTTTTGGCGATTATTTGCTCGATTATACAGATTCCGGTTATTCAGAGCTCGAGTGTGTATCCGTGGTTTACGATTTTCCAGTTGGCGAGGTTTTATAGGGTTATTTTGGTCGTGCCGAGGATGAAGCCTTTGTTGGTGAGTCGGATCTTTGTCCTCTTCTTTTCGTTTTCTGATTGGATTTCTCAGTTGGCGGTCTTTGGAAACATGTATGGTCTCGCCAACATGACGCTCTTCCTGCTGCTTGTCAACTACATTGCGGCTCTCGTGGCGGTGCAGCTCTTGCGTGGAGATTTAGGGGGCGATACGGCTATCAACTTTGGAGAGCTGTTCAACTCGTTTTTGGCGATGTATCAGGTTTTCTCGTCGGAGAATTGGGTGGACGTGCTGTACGGTGCGGCGCAGGCGGAGATCAACCTCGGTCAGACGGCGCTATGCCTCATCTTCATTTCGGCGTGGATGTTGTTTGCGAATTGTGAGTTTCTTTTCTTTTCTCGATATCTATGTCGTTCGTGGAGCTCAATGTGTTTTTTTTTGGTGGTAGTCATCGTGCTCCAGATGTTCATCGCTGTGATCAACGAGAACTTTGACGTTGCTGAGGAGGCGAAGAAGGGGAAGCAGGCGTCGAACTACTGGAGTCAGCAGCAAGCGAAGAAAGGGACGTCGTCGTGGATCCGCAAGTTGAATCCGTACCGGTGGATCAAAGCCAACCCCGTCACTGTGAAGGTCGAAAACTTGCCCTCCAATTTGGTGTTGCCGATGCAGAAGACGCTGGTGCAGGACCATGGGGTACCGAGGTCGGATGTTAGGCCCAAGCCGATGCCGGTGAGTGGTAGTTGACGTATAGTGTGTGTGTGAACTCGTGCTGATGGTCTACTCAGGCGACGACGAAGACGTTCCTTTCCAAACGGTTCAAACCTCAGCATTACTCTTCAAAGTCTCTGACGGCGCTCGAGAAGTTGTTCGCTGGCGAAGGCAGTAGTCCTCATGAGACTATTCAGATGAGCACCTTCCGAAACGGGAGACAAGAGGCTAGTGCCGATGCCTACGACGAAGAGATCGAACGTCATCTGTGAGTAACGATACAATCTTGTTGGTATAGCCGTTTCTGAGATTTGTATAGGGAGCTCATCGCATCCGTGAACAACGAGGCGGCGTACAAGGAGAACGAGGACGACGAGTACCAGGAACGGAGGGCTCAGAAGGCTGATTTCATGCGGGACCATCCTTCCTACGACAAAGCCTTTTGGGTCATTTCGCAGAAAAACTGGTTGCGCAAGATGTGCCAGAAGGTCGTCCAGCCTGCCAGAGGCGAGCGAATTTTCGGCCAGCCGTACTCGCCCATCGCCCTCCCTATCTTCCAGCTTATCATCCTTCTGACAGTCATCGGTGGAATCGTCGTTGAAAGCATCGCAACCCCGGTATTCCGACGGAATTTCTATCAGGAAAATGGGTTCATTCGGGGGTCGTGGTTCGATATCGCAGAGGCGTCCTTTGGGCTGATGCTCTTCGTCGAGTTCCTGATCAAAATCATCGCAGACGGGTTTGTGTTCACCCCGAATGCCTACCTGCGAAGCATATGGAACGTCCTCGACTTTGTCATCATGATCGGGATTATCGTCAATGTCACCACCGGCCTCATCTTCGTTGGTGGTCTATCCCGGATAACGAGGTCCCTCAAGGCGTTACGGGCGTTAAGGCTCATCACCCTCATCGACAGGATGCGAAATACCTTCCAAAACCTCATCATCTCCGGCGCGATTCGTATTATGGACGCGGCTGTCTTGGCGATCCTCTACATGATTCCGTACGCCGTGTGGGGACTCAATATCTTTGCTGGACGGATGAACTCGTGCAACGACGGGGACGTGGATGGGCTAGGGGCTTGTGTCAACGAGTACACGAACACGGTGGTTGGAGATTCGTTTGCGTTTCCTGTGCCGAGAGCTTGGGACAATCCGTCACCATCGACGTCGTTCAATTTCGATACGTTCAGGTCGTCGCTGCTCATCCTGTTTGAGATTGTGTCGTTGGAGGGGTGGATTGATGCGATGAATGTGGCGACGAGTATTACTGGGCCGAACGAACAGCCGCAGACGAATGCGTCGCAGCTCAACGCGATATTTTTCCTCATCTACAACCTCCTCGGTGGTGTCGTCATCTTGACACTCTTCATCAGGTATGCTGCATTGTGTTTGTAGTTTCGTGTTGAGTTTGGCTGACGCGTATCGTCTGTTCTTCAGTATCATCATTGGGAACTTCAGTTCGAGGACGGGCTCTGCGTTCTTGACACGGGCTCAACGCGAGTGGATCGACCTCCAGAAGCTGTTCAAGCGTCAGAAGCCGTCGAAACGCCCCAAGAAGAGACCGACGAATCGATTCCGGTCGTGGTGCTTTGATCGGGCTGTGCAGAAACATGGATGGTGGTCTCGAGGGATGACGGTCTTGTTCATCCTCCATATCATTGCTCTGATGTTGGTGCTTTTCCCGCTGTTTTATGGGCGCTCGTTGACGATGCTTTTAGGAGTCAAGCTTTCTCGAACAACGAACTCGCTGAAAGGCTGAGAAGTAAGTCTTTCATGTGTAGTATATTGTCTCTTTGGATGCTAAGAGCCTTTCAGATTCCTTCTTCCTCGTACTGATGGCATTCTACATCCTCGACGTCCTCGTGCGGCTATTCGGTCTACGCTGGCGGAGCTTCAAAGCCAACGGATGGAACCTCTTCGATCTGGCGGTGGCTCACGGCAGTTTCATCACCCTACTCATCGTTCAGTTTGGTCACAGTGGGTTCGTGATCAACCAGCTCCAGAAGTTGTTCCTCGTCAGCATTGCTTTCAAGCTTGTTCAGAGGACCAATAGCTTGAATATGTTGTTCAAGACTGCTGTGTATGTTCTATCTGTCGGCTGATTGGACGATTTGAAGCTGACTTGGGTTTGCATACAGATCGAGTTTGCCTGTGATCTTGAGCCTGTTGGGTCTTTGGTTGATCCTGTTCATATTCTTCGGGATCCTGTTTGTTGAGGTGTTTGGGCTGACGAAGTGGGGCGGCGGAGAGAGCCGGACGATTAATTACTCTTCGTTGGGCTCGGCGCTCGTTATGCTGGCTTTCCAGAGTACAGGGTATGTTCGTTCGTTCGCCCTCATTTTCTTCTCTTTCCTCTGGTCGCGATCACCTGTCTAACCGAGTCTGTTCTAGGGAGGGGTGGAATCAGTACATGCACGATTTGTATGTCAATTCATTACATATTTGATTACGCTGGAACTGACGTTTGGTTGCTTTAGCGATCTGACGTACCCCCGGTGCACCAACTCGTCGTCCACTCGAAACCTATCAGACTGCGGAAGTACGGCTTGGGCGTTCGGACTCTTTATCGCCTGGAATATCCTCAGCATGGTATCTACACTCCCCTCCCTCTCCACTCATCGTTATTCTGACTCGACCCTTTGTAGTACATCTTCGTCAACATGTTCACTGGTGTTGTCGTCGAAAACTTTTCATACGTGTTTCAAGCAGCTGGGAGCGGTGCCAAGTCGATCACTCGCGAGGAGATGCGGTCGTTCAAGAAAGTGTGGGCAGAGTTTTCGAATCCCAAGACGGGCCATTTGGAGAGGCATCGGTTCACGGCGTTCTTTAACGTGAGCCTCCCTTCATCTATTCCTTCCTTCATCTTCCTCTGACAAGGCTTCAATGCAGCGTTTGAGCGGAATTTTCGAAGTCCGGATCTACCCAGCAGAGTACAGCATACCTAACATCAAGTCCGTGTGCAAGTCGTCGGATCCTTCATCTGCTTCAAGCCCCACCATCACCAAATCAGTTTCTTGGTCACCAAGGGCAAGGGTCATTGACGATATCGACCTGAACAAACTCGACCATGTTCTGGACGGAATCAACCTCGCAGAGATTAGGAGACGCAAGGCTGTTTATGCGCGGTTATATCATGAAGCGACGATTTCGCATGAACCTGGAGTGGGCATTTCGTTCACGAATATGCTTATACTGTTGGCGCATCATAAGCTGATTGTTGATGCAGAGGCGCTTGTGTAAGTTTCTCTACCTTTCGCCACGTCTTCTCTCTGGAAGGTAGCTTTGCGAGTGTTCGAATAGAATGCTGACAAGAAGATATATACAGGCTCGACGATCTGGTAGTCCGAACCGAGGTCAACAAGCTGGTCACGGATCTGGTTAACCTCGATAGAGTGCGGTCGTTGTTGCGGTCTCTAACCTGCCGACGGAGGTTCTTGAGGTACATTGAGCAGAAGAGAGCTGGAATGTATCAAGAGCAAGGTGTGTTGGCTCTCCCTATCCCTTCTTAATCTTACTATCTTTATTATCTCCTTGTGTTTCTTCCTGACTGGCTGACATGACATCTGCAGAAATCCCTTCCATCGTCGTAGACGACACGATGCCCGGAACACCAATAACACCTCCCATGTCGTCTCGGGACATCACCAACTCAATGTACGGGGGTGACTCGCCTACCCCTCGCAGGTCGCATTTCAGTACTCAAGATACGAACATGAATATGGCACCATCGGCAACGTCGGCGTCGTTTGCGCTACACGAGCTCTCCCCAACGAATCCAGCGAGGTTACAGAGGAGTTCCCATTTGCGGAGGGGGAGCGACCATACTACGAATACGCTTTCGATGGTGTATTCGGAGAGTGGGAGTGTTAGGTCTCCGTATGTGTTTGTTTCTTTGCCTTTTAAATGGTACTGATACTGACATGTGTCGGGTACAGGCGGACATCGATGATCGAAGAGGATCCGGATGAAATTGTGAACGCGATGCAGACTTCTGTGTGGGGAGGTAAGTATTCCGTTACGGTGATGTTCCTCGTGGAAACGTTTAGCTGATGCACTCTCCTCTGTAGATCTGATGGCTGAAGCTGCGGAACAAGAGACAGGCGTACGAAGGAGTTTCTAAACCTTATTTATTCGAATCCTTGATTTACTCATTCTTTTGTTTTTCTTGATTTCTTATCTTTGGACGGACTGACTTTTTGACTCTCGGAGGGACTTGCATTCCTTTCTTCCTCGATATCTATACAGTTCCTTCTTTTCATTTTTGGATTTGGTATTTTAGATCGTATATATCGTCCGTTATAACATGCACTCCTATGTATTATAATTGCAACAGTATCGATCGTTAGCTGCATTTCCGCCGCTGTATTTATTACTAATTAAAATAATCTTCTTTCTCCTTCTCTTCTCCAGGTTCGGCATCGGGTGTTCGGGTGTTCTGGTATCAGCGCAGGGTGGCATGAGAACGTCTGAGAAGGCGGAGGGGAAGATAGATCCCAAAGCTTTCCAAATCGTCCATCACGAACGGGATCCTTGGTGGTCGCCTGCCCATCCACCACTTTTTCTTGTCCCTCCTCCTGAGGGACTCAACCCGCTACCGACGCTGCTAGAGTATTTGTGCGAAGGCACCAACATAGTTTGAGGCTCGAATCCCGGCGCAATCCGCCTGAACGCCCCTTTCTTACGACGTTGCTATTCCTGTTCACACTACCGGAGGTAGTCTTCGCGTTTGGCGGCGTGGGCAATCATGGAGTGATACGACAGATTCGGCCAGCAGGCGCTTAGCTGGGCACGACGCCATCATCTCCTCATGTTAGCCCCGCGTTAGCGGTGCTGTTGTGCTCGCACCGCTTCCTTTCGTCCCCTTTCTTCTTTCCTCCTGCCCTTGCTATCAACGATCCAAACTCCATCGCTCGGCATCTAAGATGGCCGAGAGTCCTCCTGTACACGTTGAAATTCTGCCAAATGCTCACAATATCCAGATCGGCGAGCAGAACAACTACATCGTCAACGGAAACTATATATCCTCCAACGATCAAGCGAGTAAGTGATTCGTGGGCCACGGCTGTTTCCCTTAACTCACGACGTGCCTTGCAGCCCTCATTAAGCTCCTTAAGCCGATTCTCGATGCATCTCATACTCTAGATCGAGAGATATCTCCGCCAAACTCGGCATGCTTTCCTGTTACACGAATAACTGTGATCCGCGCGATTGTCACCTGGGCAGATAGCACGCTGCTGTGGAATACGCACGTCCTCTGGCTTTACGGCTATGTAGGATGCGGAAAGTCAGCTATCGCCCTTGTCATTGCGCTGAAATTTGAACGGAGAAACCGACTGGTGGGGAGCTTCTTCGTCTTTCGAAACACCGGTGATAGGAGCAAAATGACGAGGTTCGCAGTCACTTTGGCCTGCCAACTTGCCGCTGCGATCCCTGAAGCGGCGCCTTTCATCAAGAAGGCAGTCACAGAGGAGCCAGGTCTCCTAGGGTCAAGCTTGGTAGCCCAACTTCGTCGCTTGGTGTACGAACCATTCAAAGCCGCCGCAAAGCGGGTCCGCCTCCTCAAGACGTCCCTTCTCAATGGCCCTTTCCTTATCGTCATCGACGGGCTCGACGAATGCGAGGACCGTAAAGATATGGAAGCTTTCATCGACGACATGCTGGACTTCTTCAAGAAGAACCCTCTTGTCCCGCTACGATTCTTCATTACCAGCCGAGTCGAGCAACACATTCAAGGTCGCCTAGAGAAAGATCAAGTTCGTCTCGAGAACCTCGTCAACCATTGTTCACGCGACGACATCGACACATTTATGAGCGCTTGCTTCGAGGTCGAGAAACAACGAAATTCCGTCATCAGAGCTTATATTCGCAATCACGGGGATTGGCCAGTGAAGAAAGATATAGACCAATTGGTGGACCACATTGGCGGTTCGTTCATTTTCGCGTCCGCTCTTTTCAAGTACATCGTGGACCCCACCGACGATCAGTCAACACCGATGGACCGTCTCCCCCACACCCTCAACACGAACCCAGGCCTCGATACCCTCTATGCGAAAACACTCTCTCGTTCACAGCGTCTTCCCTATTTTTCCGATGTCATGTCAACTCTCGCATTAATCTTTGAACCACTTCCGATTATCGGGATTGCGGAACTTCTTGGGATCGAGGCTTTCGAAGTCGTTTGAGTGCTAGTCAATTTGCAAGCAATTATCCATTTTCCAGGCACCGACGAGCTACCTGTTACAATGTGCCACACATCCCTCCGCGACTTCCTCACGACCGAAAGTCGTTCTGGATGTTTCTTTACCCCTCCTTCCTATCACTGTCATCTTTTGTCTCGCTGCTCTACCTTCGTTGATGGGCGGCGACCTGATACTGCCGCTGCTTTGTATAGTAGCATCACCCATTGTACCATGCATCTCCAGCGATTCACCCGCCTACCACAAGCTGAACAACAACCATAACCATCCCGTCGTTCCGGATACATTGACATGCTCTCGAACTTGCAGATTCACCGCCGGTCCTCTGACATTATATTGAGAGCCATACCTCTCACCGAGGGGGAGATGCAGCCATTCAAGAAAGTGTGGGCGGAGTTTTCGAATACGAAGACGGGGCTTTTGGAGAGGCATAAATTTACGGCGTTCTTCAGCGTAGGGCTTTCCTATCTCTTCGTTCAATCCCGCGTTTTAACAAGGTTTCAATGCAGCGTCTGAGCTGGATCTTTGAAGTCCGGATCTACCCAGAAGAGTACAGTGTACCCAACATCATGTCCATATGCACGTTGGATTTAACTCCTTCCTCAACTTCCTCTTCCTGGTCTCCGCAAGCCCGAGTGGTCGATGGTATCGACCTTAACAAACTCGAACACGTCTTAAACGGGATCAATATCGCAGAAATTAAGAGACGCAGGGCTGTTTATGCAAGGTTGTACCACGAGGCTACGTTTTCGGAGCGTGGATTAGGGATGTCGTTCACAAATACGTTGTATCTAGTTGCGCACCACAAGGGGATCGCTGATGCGTAGTGGCCGGTGTGAGTCCTCCTTTCACTTCTCTCTCATTGTTTCCTTTCCACGCGCACCTCTTTACGATGGTGATTTTGTGGCTGATCACGACAACTGACGGGTGGGTTGCTTATTGTAGGCTCGAAAGTCCGTTCGTCCGGACTGAAGTGAACAAATTGGTCGGTGATCTGGTTAACCTGGATCGAGTGAGGTCGTTTTTAAGGTCTGTAATCTGCCGGCGGCGGTTCTTGAGATACCTTGAGGAGAAGAGGGCCGATACAACATGCACTCCTATGCATTATAATTGCAATAGTATCGATCATTAGTCGCTTCGCCACCGCCGTATTCTTTACATATTAAAATAATCTTCTTTCCCCCCGTCCTCGTCCATTCTCTTGGTTCCGCATCCGGTGTTCAGCTATTGCGAGATCTGAGAACGTCGAAGAAAAGAAGGAACGTCAAGTGAGCCTCTGGTTGACGGGCGGCGGAGGAGGCGGGAACGCCGGGGGTGAGAGGGCTTGAGAAGGTGGAGGAGCGGATTTCGCAGCATCCAAAGCAGCTAGACTTTCCACCAAATCGTCCATCACCGAACGGGATCTTTGGTGATGCCCTGTCCCTCCTCCGCTTCCTCCTACTCCTGGGGGACTCAACCCACTATCCATGCTATTAGAGTACTTGTGCGAGGGCACCAACACAGCTTGAGGCTCGAACCCAGGCGCGATACGTCTCAAAGCTTCTTTCTTCCTGCGTTCCTTCTCCTGTTCGCGTTGCCGGAGGTAGTCTTCGCGTTTGGCAGTATGCGCTGCGATTGTGGAGCGGCGAGAGGACTCGAGTGTTAGGACATGGGGTTCCAGGGTGAATGGGTAGACGAACTGCAAGTCCAAGGGCACTGGCATATTAGATCACTTCGCAGGGGAGATCGGCAGACGTACGTAGGGTGTGACCGAGTCTGGTAAAGGGTGGATGTCGGGTGGGAGGTCGACCTACTTTGAAGGTTATTAGCCTTATCCATACCACTTCCCTGAGAGGATATGAATGAGAATAGCACACACTTTCTTGGGTACCCGCAGGCTGGGCGATTTGATCAGTGGGATGCCTGCTGCGGCTGCGTAAGCTGCTGTTGAAGTCATCGTCATCGTTAGCGTTAGAGTAGGATCAGGTTATACAGACTTCAAGACATACATTTGTCCGCCATTTCTGTGAGTTGTGGCCGTTCTTTGCAACGAGAACGGTCGATGGAGCTGCAGGGTCGGAGGTCCGGCGGATGCCATCAGCTTCGGTGCCAAACACCGGCAAATGATCGTCAAACAAGCAGGGACCAACAAAGCACCGCGAAAATGTCAAATGATTTCTGACTTCTCGGTTTCTGAATTCTCTTTCGCTTCAACCTCGACCTCTGTGGCTATCTTCAGATGGACTACTCGCTTAGTTTTTCCATTACCTCCCCTGACTGTCGATGCACTCAGCCGATGCTGTAAATCTGGTGCAAATTTCAGTATAACCATAGTCTCTGAGTGGTGCACCAAAGACTATGATTGTATCCCCCCTTCTGGGGAGTGGTGCACCCAGTCTGCACCACTCCGTGTCAAACGCCATGCCAACGCTGTCATCCAATTGATGACAATATAGAATAACTTCATAACATACATATGTACTGTCCCTCCTTACACGCGTGCCCCTACATGTAAAAAAACTTGAAAAAAACTTTGAAATTAACTACTCTAGGACCGAAAATGACTGACCTAACCTCTAAGCTAACCCTAACCGAACCCTAACCGAACCCTAAATCCCGAACCCTAACCGAACCCTAAAGCCCGAACCCTAAGTCCCGAACCCTAAATCCCGAACCCTAAGCCGCGCGCAAGCGCGCGGAGGTGCGCGGGGCTTACCTAAAAAGGGAGGAAGCCGCCCTTGTGGTGCAAAAGTGGTGCAGAAGGAGGGGGACTACAATCATAGTCTTTGGTGCACCACCGTTTCAGTACAATTACCGTCTTTTTGTGCACCAGAATCACGGCATCAGGTGATGCACTGACGACAGGGGCCGTTTCTTCTCTGTACGCCCAGCGCCGAGTCGTCAAGGTTCAAATTTCTGGTCAACGCTGCCGCTCATGCATGGCCCACTTGCAGCGCCGGATCCGCCACTGGTTTTTTCATGGTTCAATGGACAGCTTTGCGAAAAATCGCTCAGTAATTTCCGTCGATGGCCCTAGTCTTTTCGTCTAGAACTGGATCGGGAGACAGACCTGTGGACCAGGAGCAACCGTTTCCTACTTCATTAAGCACTCCAGTTTCATCAAATTCATACCTCTATCGGACCCGCCTGCGGATTGACCACTCCCTATACCTCCTGCCTCCTGCTTCTCGGTTTCAAGCCATCGCTGTATTGGTGTTTCAGATTCCTCTCCTCCCTCAGCCGCCTGAGAGAGGAGTTGGATTGACTCGACGATGGCCTCCGTTTATGGCGTTCCTGTAAACTGTGAAAATTTGGATTGCTTCGGGTCGATGCTGCAGCTGTTCCTGGCGATGTTTCTCAGTCGCTGACTCCACAACTGGTTTGAGCTGTTGGCTCAAGCACATGGCTGCGCCGGCGGGTATTCAGCAATGGCTTTAGCGTTTCAGAGTTAGTCTCTACCATTCTTGCAGTCATAGCGGACCTTTACGCCCTTTAGAAGCTTTTCTGGCATTGGCGACGTCGTCGTGTCAAGGTGAGGCGCGATGGAATCCAAAAGGAGTCGGGCGCTACGTGCTATATCTCACAATTTACGCAATAAAGCAGGGAGAACTTTGGAACGAAGCCATTGTCGCCTAAATGTGGGTATTCCTCGCATAACTCATAATTGTCTCTATATCTTTAACTTTTCCCTCACCAAACTGAAGGCTCTGTGAGGTCAAGCCAGGTTCGCTGACTGCCAGGCAATGTGTGCATGACTGAGCAGCTGAAGGTCCTGGTTGCTCTCCGGTTAAGGCTGTTGTGAAGAGAATCACCAAGGGATCATCGCTCCTTCATCGCCATTGACGGTCGCAACGGATGCGTAGACCACCGCAATTGTTATGAGTGGCGCTTAACGGTATGATGGCCCGCTCCACAGCTGCCAAAGCGTCTAGAAGTTCTATTCACGGTTACATTCAGGACGTCATGTGTCTTTGTGACTCGATTCAGCCTCGTGTCGACGGGGTTCTACTCACACCGCTTTCCTTCCTCTCCCCTTTCCTTTGTACCCCTGTCCTCGTCATCAACCATCCACAGTCATTCGACATCTCAGATGGCCGAGAGCGAGACGGCCGAGAGCCCGGTACACGTTGAGGTTCTGCCAAATGCTAACGGTATCCGGATTGGTGAGCAGAGGTACTATTTCGTCAGCGGAAATCAGTACGTCTCCAACGAGCAAGCGAGTACGTGATTATGTTGTGGGCCATGTTACTTTCTCTTAACCCACGACTTGCCTTGCAGCCCTCATTCAGCTCCTTCAGCCCATTCCAGATGCATCGCATACTCGAGATCGAGAGATATCTCCCCCAAACTCGGCATGCTTTCCCGGTACACGAATAGATGTGATCCGCACGATCGTCGCCTGGGCTGATAGCACGCTGCTGTGGAATACGCACGTCCTTTGGCTTTACGGCTTTGTAGGGTGCGGGAAATCGGCTATCGCCTTGGCCATTGCGCTGAAATTCGAACGGAGAAACCGACTGGTGGGGAGCTTCTTCTTCTTTCGAAACACCGGCGATAGGAGCAAAATGACGAGATTCGCAGTCACTTTGGCCTGCCAACTGGCCGCTGCGATCCCTGAAGCGGCGCCGTTCATCAAGAAGGCAGTCACGGAGGAACCAGGTCTCCTAGGATCAAGCCTGGTGGCCCAGCTTCGTCGCTTGGTTTATGAGCCATTCAAAGCCGCCGCCAAGCGGGCCCGCCTCCTCAAGACCTTCCTTCTCAAAGGACCTTTCCTTATCGTCATCGACGGGCTCGACGAATGCGAAGACCGTAAAGATGTGGAAGCTTTCATCGACGACATGCTCGATTTCTTCAAGAAGAACCCTCTCGTCCCGCTCCGATTCTTGATCACCAGCCGAGTTGAACAACACATCTCAGGCCACCTGAGGAACGATCACGTTCGTCTGGAAAACCTTGTCAACCATTGTTCCCGTAACGACATTGACACTTTTATGGACACTTGCTTCGAGGAAGCGAAAAAGCGAAATCCCGTCATCGGGGCTTACATCCAAGAACACGGGGATTGGCCAGTGAAGAAGGATAAGGACAAATTGGTTGACCACATCGACGGATCGTTCATTTTTGCCTCAGCTCTCTTCGAATACATCGTCGACCCCACCGATGACCAATCAACGCCGATGGACCGTCTCCCCGACGCCCTCAACATGAACCCAGGCCTGGACACCCTCTATGCCCAAACACTCTCTCGTTCTCAGCATCTCCCCCATTCTTCCGATGTAGTATCGACTCTCGCATTAATTTTTGAACCACTTCCGATTACTGGGATCGCAGAACTTCTTGGGATCCAGTCTTTCGAGGCCGTTCGGGTCCTAGTAAATTTGCAAGCAATCATCCATATTCCGGGCACCGACGATTTACCTGTTACAATGTGCCACACTTCCCTCCGTGACTTCCTCACGACCGAAAGCCGTTCCGGATCTTTCTTTGCCCCTCCTTCACATCATCTTTATCTATCGTATCGCTGCTCTACCCTCCATGATGGGCGGCGGCTTGATACTGCTGCTGCTTTGTATAGCATTCGGCACTTTGCAAAGCATATCGAGCAGTTCACCCGTCTACCACCAACTGCACAAGGTCCACTCCCCCGCGCTCCTCAGACGCTCGATGCTCTCTACACTCACATTCTCGCAAAATCACAAAGCCACCCTCATTTCTCTGACATAGTTTCGACCATCGTCCTGGTTATCGAACCGCTTCCAGTTGCTGGGATCAGCAAGCTTCTCGGTATTGAAATTCCTGAAGTCGTTCGGGTCCTCGCCAATCTGCGGCCAGTGGTCGATGTCCCGGAGGCTGTCGACTCCCCTGTAACCATTTGTCATCCATCCGTCCACCAATTCCTTACGACCGAAAGTCGATCCGGGCGTTTCTTCGTACTGCCTTCGTATCACCTCAAGTTAGCCTACCACTACTTCAGCCTCAATCTCGAGCACCTGATGAGCCACATTCCGTTGTCGCCAGCAGTCATTCGATCAAGCGATTGGCGCGTTCGATCCCGCTGGCACTGGAGGGAGTTTGTGGAAGCAATCTCAGAGCCAAGTGTCTACGATGAGCTTGAACAGCTCACCCGCCTAGCCTCTCAAACCTCGCCGTATCGGCACATCTTTTCGTTCACTCGACTTTTCTTTTGGGTATTCCAAGATCCTGACCACAACCCCCAGCAGACTTTGCTCGCCCTCACCAAGTGTCTGGAATCCTTGGCCTCGGCTTTGGCCTTGGAATGTGATCACGGACCGGAAAAATGGTTGCAGCAGCCGTTCTACGAGCTTATAACTAACAGTTTGGTGAAGACTAGCTTTGTGGGTCCTCTAGAGATTCACCAAGAACAAGCCGTGGTTCTGCAACAGATTGTGCAGCGTGTAGAAGCGGCGATTAGAGCGAAGGTAGCTGTGCACTTCTCATTTCATGCGTCTTATCTCACTCAGAACCGTCAATATGATGCAGTGTCCCAGCGATCTTTCGGAGCATTCTTCGGATTCGAATGTCGATGAGATCTACATGCAGCCGGTATGCGTTACCGCGTCCTTAGATTGGATTTTTGAGTGACCCTTTAACCCTGCTTTCACAGCGACTTGGCGATTGGACAGTTATGAGTGCCTATCTCGTGAGTTTACATTCTATTCTCGTACTGTCGTATCGGGGAGCTTACAGGGTCCAAGCTGTTAAACTGGATCGCTGCCCATGCACAGGCTGGAATGAATCCTGCAGGGCCGGGTGGAACCCGTGTTCTTAGCCTCGATATCACTCCGAAGGGCAGTTTTGCACAAATAGCAATTAGCGTACAACCCTAACCTCAACCATCTGCCACTCGACCCGGCCATCCCCCTGTAGAAGCAGATTCTATGCAGTAATATCTACTAAAACTTGCCCTTCGAGCGGACCAGAGCCCCTAGTGGACAGACCCAGCAGGTATCCAAGTACTTCTCGAGCAGCTGACTTTTCGGACAAATGAGCGCTAATCAGCTGATTGATGATCTGACTTGGACCACTATTTCGGAGTGGACGAGGAGCAGCACCACGTTGACGAAAGCACGGTGCCCTTGATATCAAGAAAATAAGAAGGGTTATGCAAGCAAACGAATTGGAGAGCACAACGGCGACAACGGCATACCAGAGAAACCTTCGTCAAATTTACCAGTCCAGGATCGAAACAAAAACACCACCCGAACCTCTAGGCAGGAATGTGGTCGCTCTCCGCACACTACCGCTCTTGGCATACGTGAAATGGCAGTCGCAGTCGTTGTCGTCGTTGTCGTCGAGCAGCAATTGATCGGGCTTCTGAGTCAGAGCAGTGTCGTAGTTCATGACTTCATCATCACCCAGACCAGAATCCTTCCCCCCGGCACAGCGCACTGCACCCGCCCGCTAATTGGTCAAGCTCGACCGCAACGGTCTCTCGGACATAATCGTCACCGAGGGGTTCGAAGATCATCAACCTCCCTCTTGTTCCCCAACGACATTTATTTGTGGAGTCGGTCGGTAGGTTGATGAAGATGGTATATAGGGAGGCGAACAAGAAGGCAGGGAGGGTACGCAACAGGTAGTTGGAATGGGATCAACGGTACCGTGATGTTGGTGGTAGCTTGATAGCGGTGGCAGAGTCCTTGGAGGAGTGCAGGTTCTCGCCAGAAAATACTTGCTCCGAGTGCTGGAAGTATGTGTGCGGACGGCAAGGAGGTGCTCACCCGTACTCTTGAGGAATATGATGCAATCCGTGAGCCGATGGAGTTGGGGATAGCACTGACCCAAGCTGGAGTGTTCGATAACGATGTCGAACAGGGGGCCTTCAGTGGGGATGAAATACAGGGTACTTCCGATACCACCTACACTTCTGAGTTAGCGAATGTGCTTCCGTGATTCTCCTCTTCGCATCCTCAGTTCGTTGACTCGGACTTGACTGTAACTTGGCATGAGGAACAACGAGATGACAAAGGATAGTGCGATAACGGAACATCCGCCTGTCCGGAGGTTTGGTAGGCCCAACGCGAGAAGCCGAGAGTCCTACAACGGCCCACTAGACCCATTGACATGCTCACGATTCCTCAACTTCAATCTTCCTTCCTCCAAATTCGACCACATAGGCCTTGTTTCTACCACCCTGCTTTAGCGGCGATGGGAGCATGGGATCCGTGTTGGGAGGTGTGTTCAAGAATTTATTTCACTCACGCACCTACTGACGATACATTCTCGAACCCTGTGTGAAGTGGCCGATGCGTTGCACGGCGAATTCCGAGGCATTTTTGACTGGAGCTAGAGCAGCTCAGCAGCAGCAGAAAGCAGCGGCCGGAGTTATGGCTGCAGGTACCCGAGTCAAAAATGCCTCGGAATAGTGGTGATGTGGGCTTATGGTGTGCTTGATTGAGGAGCCTTTAACCGTCAGTCACACTCGTTCGATAGAATCGTCTAGCAGCCCATTTTGCAAACGACTATATCTCGATAGAATTAGCGATCGTCTGACAGGATAGAGGACGACACGACAGAATTTACCAGGTCTTACGTACTTGCACCACCAAACGCTTAGCTGGGCGTGCGTCGTGTTCAAGGGACACCTTCACGCCAAGGCTATCATTCCTCGTGTTAGGCTTGTGTTGACTGTGCTGTGCTCGCACCGCTTCCTTCCGTCCCATTTTCCTCTTGTCATCAACCATCCACACCCAACCTCTCGACATCTCAGATGTCTGAGAGCCCTCCTGCACACGTTGAAATCTTCTCAAATGCTCACAATACCCGGATTGGCGAGCAGACGATCAACATCTTCAACGGAAATCATTACGTCTCCTCCAGCGACCAAGCGAGTGCGTGATTTTGTGGGCCAGGGCCGTTTTCCTTTAACTTATGACTTGCCTTGCAGACCTCACTCAGCTTCTTCAGCCAATTTTCGATGCATCTCATGCTCGAGATATCGAGATATCTCCGCCAAACTCAGCATGCTTTCCTGGTACACGAATAACTGTGATTCGCACGATTGTCACCTGGGCCGATAGTACCCTGCTGTGGAATACGCACGTCCTCTGGCTTTACGGCTTTGTGGGATGCGGAAAGTCAGCTATCGCCTTGGCCATCGCGCTTAAATTCGAACGGAGAAGCCGACTAGTGGGGAGTTTCTTCTTCTTTCGAAACACCGGCGATAGAAGCAGAATGACCAAGTTTGCAGTAACTTTAGCCTTCCAAATGGCTGCTAATATTCCTGAAGCGGCACCGTTCATCAAGAAGGCGGTCACAGAGAAGGGTCTCCTAGGATTAAGCTTGGTAGCCCAGCTTCGTCGATTGGTGTACGAGCCATTCAAAGCCGCCGCCAAGCGGGGCCGGCTCCTCAAGACATTCCTTCTCAAGGGACCTTTCCTTATCGTCATCGACGGGCTCGATGAATGCGAGGACCGTAAAGAGGTGGAAGCCTTCATTGACGACATGCTCGACTTCTTCAAGAAGAACCCTCTTGTCCCACTCCGATTTTTGATCACCAGCCGAGTCGAGCAACACATTCAAGGCCGCCTAGAGAAAGATCAAGTCTATCTCGAGAACCTTGTCAATCATTGTTCGCGCGCCGACATCGACACGTTTATGCAAGCTTGCTTCGACGCCGAGAAACAACGAAATTCCGTCATCAAAGCTTATATTCGCAATCACGGGGATTGGCCAGTGGAGAACGACAAGCAGCAATTGGTGGACCACATTGGCGGTTCGTTCATTTTCGCGTCCGCTCTCTTCAAGTACATTGTGGATCCCACCGACGACCGATCAACACCAATGGACCGTCTCCCCCACACCCTCGATATGAACCCAGGCCTCGATACCCTCTACGCGAAAACACTCTCTCGTTCACAGCATCTTCCCTATTTTTCCGATATCGTATCAACTCTCGCATTAATCTTTGAACCACTTCCAATTACCGGGATTGCAGAACTTCTTCGGATCGAGCCTTTCGAATTTGTTCGGGTCCTAGTCAACTTGCAAGCAATTATCCATATTCCGGGAACCGACAACTTACCTGTTACAATGTGCCACACATCCCTCCGCGACTTCCTCACGACCAAAAGTCGTTCAGGACATTTCTTCACTCCTCCTTCTTATCATCTTCGTATCTTGTATCAATGCTCTACCCTCCATGATGATGGGCAACAAACCGATACTGCTGCTGCTCTATATAGCATTCGCTGCTCTGCAAAGCATATTGAGCTGTTCACCCACCTACCACCAGCAGCACAAGGACCAATCCCCTGTTTTCCTCAAACACTTGATGCTCTCTACACTCATGTTCTCGCAAAATCGGAGAATGACCTTCATTTCCCTGACATTATTTCAACCATTGTACTGCTTTGCAGCCCGATTTCAGTTGCTGAGATCAGTGAACTTCTTGGCATTGAAACTTTCAAAGTCATTCAGGTCCTTGTCAATTTGCAACCAGTCATCAATGTCCCGGAGATTGTCGACCCCGTAACCATTTGTCATCCATCCATCCACCAATTCCTTACAACCAAAAGTCAATCTGGGCATTTCTTTGTACCGCCTTCGTATCACCTCAAGTTATCCTACCACTACTTCAGCCTCAGCCTTAAGCACATGCTGAGCCATACCCTGCTGTCACCAGTGGCTAGTCAATCATTCGAGTGGCGTGATCGATGCCGCTGGCACTGGCGGGAGCTTCTGGAAGCAATCTCAGAACCAGCTATCTACAATGAGCTTGAGCAGCTCACTCACCTACCCTCCCAAACCTTTCCATATCAACACATCTTCTCATTCACTCAGCTTTTCCTCTGGGTACTCAAAGATCTTGACCCCAAACCCCAGCAGAATTTACTTGCCCTCACCAAATGTATTGAATCCTTGGCCTTGGCATTGGAATGTGATCACACACCAGACAAATGGCTGCAGTATTCATTTTCCCAGCTTGTGAATACCGATATACTGAAAGCTGGTCTTATGGGCCCTCTAGAGATACATGAAGGACAAGCAATGGCCTTGCAGCACAATATGCAGCGTGTAGAAGCAGCAATTAGAGCAAAGGTAATTATGCACTTTCATTCTTACACACTCTATCTCACTCAGAGGCATTATGCAGGGTTTCAGCCATCATTTGGAGCATTCATGGGGTCCGAATGTCAATGAGATCCACATGCACTTGGTATGTGTTACTGCATCCTTTGATTGGGTTATTGAGTGACCCATTGAACCCTGCTTCCGCAGCGGCTTAGCAAGTGGACAGTTATGGGTGCATATCTGGTAAGTTTAAATTCTATTCTCCTATTGTCAGTTTAGTGAGCTTAAAGGGTCTACCAGGTGTTAAAATGGTTATTTGCCCATGCACAGGCTGCCATGAACCCTACAGGGCCAGGGGTCACCTGTGTTCTTAGACTCGAAGTCATTGTGGAAGAGAATTGGAAAGTCAAAATCCGCATCCAAACTCACACTCAACCATTTGCCACTTAGCTGTGTCATCCCCTTGTACAACTAGATACTCTGCAGTGATATTTATGAGATCTTGCCCTTTAGACCGAATCAAGTGCTGAGCCAATAGACACAGGAAGTGTCAAAGTACCTTTCAAGGCTGAAGTTTGGTCCGCATCATCCATATGGTTAACAATCCGACCTAGACCGCTATTTTGAGGCGGGGCAAGGGATGACACCATGTAGGCGAAGAAATGCATGAGGATCATGTATCAATGGCTGGGATAGGTAGAAACCAATATTGTACAACAAAATACATACTTCCTACACACGATAACCGTGATACTTCGGAGATAAGGATAAAGGTCATGCATGCAAAGGAATCAGGGCGCGCAACGGCGATGACAGAAATCAGATGTATATAACCTTCCTCAAATCTGCGAGCCTGGATCGAAACAAAACACCACCCGAACTTCCAGGCAGGAACGTAGTCTCTCTCCACACCAGACCCCGCTGCGGTCGTCTGGTCAAAAGGTGGGATACGTCCACTCGTGGCATACATGAACCTGCAGTTGCGGTCGGAGCAGCAGCTGACCGGGCCTATGAACGGCGGCAACTTGAAGGCTACGATAGCGAGGCTTAGAAGCCTGAACTCAAATGGGAAGGACAATTGAGGATTCAACGCCCCCGACGCTCGGATGAAAGCTTGAGGGGTCGCCGTCGACGTCGTGGTTCATGACTTCATCATCATCATCAACCCCGACCAGGATCCTGCTCCCCGGCACAACCCACCTGCAGACAAATTGAAACGCGCCACGGCGATGACAGCGTACCACATGTTTAAACTTCCTCAGATCCGCGAGTTCCTGGACCAAATCAAAACACTACCCAGACTTCCATGCAGGAACGTAGTCTATCTCCACACGCCAGACCCCGATGCGGTCGTTTGATCGTAAGGCGGAATACGTCCACTTGTCACTTGTGGCATACGTGAACTCGCAGTCGTTGCCATTGTCGTCAAAGCAGCAGCCGATCGGGCTTCTGAACGGTGACAAGGCTATGATGGCGAGCTTCAGAAGCCTGAACTCGAACCTGACGGCTGTCTCGAATGGGAAGGACCGTTGAGCGTGGGCAGTTGTGAATCCAAAAAATAAGAAAGCATACACCGATTTCCTCCCGTTTCTCAGATGTAAAGCCTGAGGGGTCGCTGTCGACGTATCTTATGGCTTTATCACCATCATCAACCCCGACCAGGATCCTTCTGCCCGGCACAACGCACTGCGCTCTCCGCCCGCTGGTTGCCCAAGCTCGATGGCAACGGCCACTCGAGCAGGATCGGCATCGAGCCCTTCCAGGATCATCAACCTCCCTCACGTTCCTTGAGTCGACGACAACGACGCTAATCTGCGTCTACGGAGTTGTCGCTCGATAGGGAGAGGAACAGGGGATGTAGGGAGGGCGCACAACAGGTGATCGGAGTGGGATCAACAGTTATTCACGGTGGTGGCTTGATAGCGGTGTGAGAGTAGCGGAGGTCCTCGGAGGGGAGGAAGTTGCCCATAGTAAGAGGTCGCGGCAAAGGAGTGCCACCCGTGCTCTTGAGAAATAAGAAACTGAATCTGCGTGTCTGGAGTGACGCGGTCGCTTGCGGTCGATGATGTGAGGAACGGCGCAGAGCCAAGCTGGAGTGTTTGATAACGACGCTGGTGAGGGGGCCGTTAGAGGCTAAGAAATACAGGGTATGTCGTGAGGCCACCACACCACTGCAACACTTTATCGTCAGTAGGCGCGCAAGTGAAACGAATCCCCGAACGTACCAGCTGCATTCCCAACATCGATTTCATGCTCCCATCGTTGTAGTCGAGCTCGCATGGAAAGGTGGGCCGTGGCAGCTTCTCGGGTTGGGCAAACCAAACCTCTGAGCAGCTGTCATCCCTCAGCGTCTCCTCCATTCCCTTTGCTGGGTGGTGGTGCTTGAAAGCGATAGCTCGAATGCTATCGGGCACGCTCCGTCGCGACTTGCTGGATGTGCGCATACCAGTCGCAGCATCCTTCAGTGTCTCGTTCTCCATGTACCAAGTTGCGGTCAACGTAGTCAGCACGCGAAGAGGAGCCTCATGGAAGTCGGAAGTGTAGGTGGTGGCGTAACTTCAAGAGAGCCACTGGTTCGAGTTGGCGGCGGCGGAGGCAAGCGGTGAGAGAGCTTGTGAGGCCGGAGGAGTAAATTTCGCAGCGTCCGACACAGGTGGGCTCTCCACCACATCGTCAACCACCGAACGTGGTCCCCTCCTGCTCCTCCGTCTCTATTACTTCGTCCTGCCCTTCCTGTAGGCCTCAATCCGCTATCAACGCTGTTGGAGTACTTGTGCGAAGGTACCGACAGGGCTTGAGGCTCTAACCCAGGAGTGATACGCGTCCCTTTTCTTGCTCGCGCTGTCGGAGGTAGCCTTCACGTTTGGCGGCGCGCGCTGCGATGGTTGAGCACCGGGAGCAATGGAGTGTTATGACGGAGGGTTCTAGGGTGAATGGGTAGACGGACTATAAGTCGAAGGGGACTGGCATGTTAGATCACTTCGCAGGCGAGAGAGGAGGACGTACGGAGGGTGTCGGGTGGAAGGTCAACCTATTTTGAAGGAATTCGCTTGGTCTTCCCTTCCTTCCGTCCGCCTTTCACGAGAGGATATGAATGGGACCGAGACACACTTTCTTGGGTACCCGCAAGCTGGGCGATTTGATCGGCGGGATGCCTGCCGCGGCTGCGTAAGCAGCTGTTGACATCGCCGTGAGCGTCGAGCGTGGTTATGGAGACTTGGAAGCAGGAAGTACATTCGCCATTGACGATTATGTGGGCATTACGGTAAAGGAAACCCTCTCACGTCAAGCGTAGGTGTTGCGTCGAGACTAGGCGTTACGGCTTCAAACGACGCTGTGGCGAGTAGACAAATAGAGCCCTGGGAATCACTCACCATATCGAGGGGTATAGGTGTGACCGGTGACCCCCAGTGAAAAATCGCTCCGATCGGCTTACGATACCTAATGGTGGGAACCGAAAACACCGAAGGGCAACGATCAAATCCAGGGTTTGTTGCAAACGACGGTTACCTTTCCGACTTCCACCTGCGGGTCCCTCGCCAGCGCGACAGCTTTTCTCTTACTTGTTTAATCACCTAGTGTTTCGATCGAACGTGTACCTAGGCTCTTTATGAAACCGACCTTATCGATTTTCGCACACAGACATGACCGACTCTGCGAATCGCACCGACAAGAATGGGAAAGACTTGCTGCCCTGTCCATGCCAGACATGTAAACGAGCTTGTTTTCTCCGTCCCAGGACGATCAAAAACCACGTAAATCAGAACGGCCATATGGATTATGGGTTTCTGGAGACTCGGAGAACGCAGATGGCTGCAGGGACAAGCAGCAGCCCACCTACCGCCCCCGGAGCGCAGGTTCTTGACAAGCGGGCTGCGTCAGACTCAACTGAGCACTCAGAAGAATCTCGTTGTCCTAAGCGACATCGAGTACAGGTACGTACTTCATGCCAACGGTTGAAAACTTGAAGCTTATGTGTGGCTCTTTGGCAGGAAAGTTCCGATGCTATTTTGGAGAACGGCCCCACTCGCGAGGATAATTTATCGATTAGCACCTCTCAGGAAAATGAACAAGACCTACCAGCTGGTCTGGCAGTGCACCAGCAAGAGACTAACGGGGCACCACAAATGCAAGAACTAGAGAGGGAGGAGGGACCACCTGGTGAGGGCGCCGGTATGGATAACGAGCTTGAGATGGCAGGGCAGGATGGGGGATCCGGAGATATTGATAATTCAAGAGAACAGGGGGAGGCAAATAACATCGGGGGGGATATAGAAGCAGATACTCATGATGGGGTTGGAGGTGGGCACTCGGAGAGCGATGACGAGGATTTGGGGGGACCAGACGAGGGACCAGCTGGCGAGGAGGAGGATGTCCAACCAGTTCCTTTCGTCGACACTCGGAAATTCAGAAAGGAGAAACCAGAGTGTATCGTAGTATACCGGTTAATAGATTCCAGAAACGACCGTTTTGACGGTACAGAACGAAACTCTACGATCCTGTACGACGGGTCTATTCTCGGTAAGGACCGTCGGGGATCGTACCGCGCCGGAGGGATTTTTCACTGGGGGTGACCCATCGGTCTTGATATGAATCTTTGATATGAAGACTGCGGGCATCCCAGACAGTCTTCATATCAAGATCGATCGGTTACCGGTCTAGGTGTGATGAACCTATGCGCATCCTCTCCGCCCATCTGGCGAGCTGCTGGCGGAGGACTGTAGACTTTCGATACGGATAAACGTAACTTCGGAACCAACACATGAATGGGCTTTGGAACGAGGTCATTGCCGCCTAAATCTGGATATTCTCCACCTTGCTTGCAATCGTCTCTCTTTCTTTATCATTTCCTGCACAAGGACTTTTGGATTCATGCTTGTTATAGTTCGGACCCCGTTATCTCGCTGAAATTGCGATCTTCCGACAGGATAGAGAATGACATGCGTCAGCATGCCCTTAGTGCCGTGTGCCGCTTCCTTTCGGGGACACCCTCGTGTCGAGACTGTCAATGTCATTTCCTCATGTTAGCCTCGTGTTGGCTGTGCTGTGCTCGCACCACTTCCTATCGTCTCCTTCTTTCCCTGCCCTCGTCATCATCCATTCACACCCAACCTTTCGACATCTCAGATGGCCGAGAGCCCTCCTGTACACGTTGAAATCTTCTCAAATGCTCACAATACCCAGATTGGCGAGCAGAGGATCAACATCGTCCACGGGAATCAGTATGTCTCCGAGTCTTCCAGTGACCAAGCGAGTGCGTGATTCTGTGGGCCATGGCTGTTTCTCTGAGCTCATAACTTGCATTAAAGCCCTCGTTCAGCGTCTCAAGCCAATTACCGATGCATCTCACACTCGGGATCGAGAGAACTCTCCGCCAAACTCAGCATGCTTTCCTGGTACACGAACAGATGTGATCCGCACGATCGTCGCCTGGGTTGACAGCTGGCTGCTGTGGAATACTCATATCCTCTGGCTTTACGGCTATGTCGGATGCGGGAAATCAGCTATTGCCCTCGCAATCGCGGTCATACTCGAAGAGAGTAAACGCTTAGTGGGCAGCTTTTTCTTCTATCAAAACACCGGCGATAGAAGCAGAATGACCAAGTTCGCAACGACTTTGGCCTGCCAACTCGCCGCCGCAATTCCCGAAGCGGCCCCTTTCATCGAGAAGGCAGTCAAGGCGGAACCAGGTCTTTTACAATCAAATTTGGTGGCCCAGCTTCGCCGTCTTGTGTTAGAACCATTCAAGGCGGCTTCTTGGAGTGGCCGCCTTCTCTGGACGTCCCTCGTCAAAGGTTCCTTCCTTATCGTTATTGATGGACTTGATGAATGCGAGGACCGGCAGCAGGTGGAGGCCTTCATTGACGACCTCATCAATTTCTTCAAGAAGAACCCCCTCGTCCCTCTCCGATTCTTCATCACCAGCCGGGTCGAACAACACATCCAAGGACGCCTGAAGGATAATCAAGTTCGTCTGGAGAATCTCGTCAACCATTGTTTGCGCAATGACATTGACACCTTCATGACCACTTGCTTCGAGGAAGCGAAAAAACTATTTCCCGTCATCGCGGCTTACATCGAAGAACACGGGGATTGGCCAACAAAAGAGGAAAAGGATACATTGGTCGACCACATCGACGGATCGTTCATTTTCGCATCCGCTCTCTTCAAATATATTGTCGACCCCACCGACATTCAATCAACTCCGATGCAACGTCTCCCTCTCACGCTCAACATGGACCCAGGCCTTGATACGCTCTATGCCAATACGCTCTCTCGATCCCAACAACTCTCCGATTTTTCCGATATCATATCAACTCTCGCATTAACATTCGAACCACTTCCAATTACCGGGATCGCAGAACTTCTTGGGATCAAGTCTTTCGAGGTCGTTCGGGTCCTGATCGAGTTACAAGCAATCATCCACATTCCAGGCACCGACGACCTACCTGTTACATTCTGCCACACATCTCTCCGCGACTTCCTCACGACGGAAGGTCGTTCCGGCCGTTTCTTTACCCCTCCTTCTTATCATCTTTATCTATCGTATCGCTGCTCGACCTTCGATGATGCACAGCGATCTAATACTGCCGCTGCTTTGTATAGCATTACCCACGGTGCAGAGCATCTGCGGAGGTTTGCCCAACTACCGACTGCACAAGGACCATTCCCCCATTTCCCTCACACACTTGATGCTTTCTACGCTCACATTCTTGCGAAATCCCAAAATCACCTTCAATTTTCCGACATTATTTCGACCATTGCACTGCTGATTGACCCGCTTCCAGTTGCCGGGATCAGCGAACTTCTTGGGATCGAAACTACCGAAGTTGTCCAGGTCCTAGTCAATTTGCGAGGAATCATTCATATTCCAGGCACCAACGACTTACCTGTTACATTCTGCCACACATCTCTCTGCGACTTCCTTACGACGGAAGGTCGTTCCGAATGTTTCTTTACCCCTCCTTCTTTTCACCTTTACCTATTGTATCGCTGCTCAACCTTTGATGATGGGCAGCGATCTAATACTGCCGCTGCTTTGTATAGCATGACCCACCGTGCAGAGCATCTCCAGAGGTTTACCCTCCTACCAACTACACAAGGTCCACTCCCCCGCTTCCCTTACACACTTGATGCTTTCTATGCTCACATTCTTGCAAAATCACAAAATCTACCCCATTTCTCTGACCTTATTTCAACCATTGCACTGCTTATTGACCCACTTCCAGTTGCTAGGATCAGCAAACTTCTTGGGATCCAAACTACTGAAGTTGTCCAGGTCATAGTCAAGTTGCAAGGAATCATCCATATTCCAGGCACCAACAACTTACCTGTAACCATGTGTCATGCATCTCTCCACCAATTCCTTACAACCAAAATTCGATCCAGCCACTTCTTTGTACCACCTTCATATCACCTCAAGCTATCCTACTACTACTTCAGGCTCAATCTTGAGGACCAGCAGAGCAACTCATGGCCGGCTCAAAAATTCACCCTCCAGCACCTGCAAAAATTTCTGGAAGCAACCTTGGAACAAAGTATTTGTATTGAGCTTAACAAGCTTACTTGCCTACCCTCCCAAACCTCACCATATCATTTCTTATTCACTCAACTTTTCCTCCAAGTATTCCAAAATCCCAACTCCAAATCTCAGCAGATTTTGCTCTCCCTCACCAGATGTTTTGAAATCTTTGCCTTTGCCTTGGAATATGATCACACACTAGACAAATGGCTTCAGGAGCCATTCAATGGGAGTTTTAGAAACCATGGCTTTGTGGGTCCTATAATGATGCACCAAGAACAAGTCATGGCCTTGCAGCACAATGTGCAGCATGTAGAGGCAGTGATTAGAGCAAAGGTACCTGTTCACTTCCTTGTTCAAGCATCCTATCTAACTTGGAGCCAACTATTTGATTCAGTGTCCCAGCAGTCTTTCAGAGCATTCATGGGATCCAAGCATCCATGATATCTGTGTGAATATGGTATGGGCTAGTCTGTCTTTAATTTGAGTAACCCTCCTAACCCTGTTCTCACAGAATTTTGGTGATTGGAGAGTTATTGATGCATATTTGGTTAGTTTATTTTCCATTCTCCTATTGTCATTTTGGCAAGCTTACAGGGTCTACCAGCTGTTAAAATGGATAGCTGCCCATGTACTGGCTGGAACGAACCATGCAGGCTGTGTTCTTGGCCTTCGTATTACTCCAAGGCTTATGACAGATGAAACACAGCTAGTAATTGTTACACAGCCCTACCCTCAACCATCTACCACTTAGCCCTTTGATACCCCTGTAGGAGTAGATTCTGTGCAGTACTGTTTACTAAATCTTGCCCCTTGACCAAACCAGAGCACTGAGTGAATGGAACTGCAGCTATTCAAGTACCTTTTGTCATTTGAGCAGCTGACTTTTGGTTAAATGGATGTTATCGTAATCAACATTATGACCTGGTCCACTTTTTTTGAAATGGATCAAGGGACAATGACACATTGACAAAGACAAGATTGAGAAATCTATGTCAAAATGCTGATATAGGCAGAAACAGTGTTACTCCAGGAATGAGAATAAGGGTCATTCAAGTAGACAATTTGGAACATGCAACAGCAACAACAGCATGCCAGATATACATCCAATCTCAGGCAGATGAACAAACACAGAAAAGCACAACTAACCTCTCCAACCTGGAGTGCCCACCAGCAAGATCCAAACCCCTTGACTCCCAGCAACCAAATTGTCCCTCATAGAACTTGACTCAGTCATTTATACTCCTGTTTGTGCCCCTACTTCTTAGGCCTAAGATCTTGTTTGAACTTGGTATAACATTAGATATAATGAACATTGAGCACCAGGCAAAAGGAATGTTGAATCCCTCTTCAAATTCACCAGCTTTTGGATAAAAAAAGAAAAATACTACTGATAGGACCATGTTTGTGTATTGAATTGTGAACAATGTCAAGTCAACAGAGGCTTCTAGAACTCTTTCTTTTGCAGTCGCAAGTTCGAGGGGGAGCTAAGGCTCAACCAACAAGGATAGAAATGCTTCATGAAGTGACTTCGCTACACACATGGTGGGTTTCGATACAACGAATAACTTCACGAACAGAGGAACACAGCCTCAAACGACTTTAACACACAAATGATTCGATAAAACGCTAGAGACACGGCTCCAATTGACTTTGCAAACTTAAAACTCTCTCGATAG
>SDEE01000330.1:0-52639 GCA_004126415.1 Candolleomyces aberdarensis
AGTGCGCAAGCGAGCATGGCGTCCAGTGGCTTCAGAGCTCCGATGGCGTGCTCGTAATATTTCATATGCCCACGCACTAGTGTCCGTCTCTGAGAATTTAAAGATTTACTCAAACCCCACATGTCAGTCGAGGTGAGAGCCATCTATCGATATCAACTCCCGGAGTTGTCCCATTCAACAATTTTTCTCCGTTCTATGTCTCCAGGCTCGTTGAATCAGAACGACTCAGAAAAAGGCAGAAATGCTAATGTCTTCGGATCCCAATCCCCTACTTATCCTTCCCTTATTACCTGGGTTGACCGAATACACGCCCTCCCGCCTCCCATGGTCATAACTCACTCATCCCTTCATTGATTATGATGCAGAGTTTAACAAATTAGAGGCCGTCCTCAAACTATGCACCGCCCTTCAAAAGGGATACTGGGAAATTTCTCACTTAGAGGATGAGCCCTTTGGTTGACGATCCCCAACCCAGAACCCCGCCAAGGCACGTTGTCCCACTTCACCCAGTTAGAATTCGTCGCGAAATCGCCTTTCGTAAGGCCCACTGACTGGGACGGCCTCGCTCAAGAGGGCTGAGGCTCCGACTCTTGATACAGATGTTGGACCAGTGGCAACTTGAAAGGCCAACATGGCGCGTCCTTCGCAACATCCTCATCTGCCTATTGATCTCACTCATTTAATCCTTGCATATTACGCTTCAGTGCCAGCAACAACCCTAATTCCCATCCTCAAACATCTCCCCAGCTCCTTGAAGTGTTCTTCCATTTTTCCTTCGATTTCGAAGATATATTCAAGGTACTCAGTTTCCGCCACGTTGCCAGCTAATGCCTCATTGACATCCACGGTCGGCCAGACTGGGACAACGGGACGAAGAAGGTCGGAACCAGTCTGATAGTCAGCAGTCACTGACCTTGTCACATCGGGAGACCTTGCGATTACTGCGCCCTCCACCCTCGCAAAGTTCGAACATCTCCTTACTAGTATCCGCGCCAATGGAAAGACGTCAGATGGATAAGAAGATTCTGAAAAGGTTGAGGGATTCGGCGAAACCTCTTATGACAGATGACGGTGTCGGTATTCAGGCCAAACAGCCGCCGTTGGATGAGAATGGACCGGTGGGTTATGTGGACAACCCTGAATTTGAACATAGGTTGTATCGACTAGTAGGGCAATCGGGCGTGTATAAGTAGAACACTAGCTATATTCTGAGAAACCGCGTTATAGATCAAATAATTCATTGGGAATATACATGTGGCAGTATCAAGCTGGTTACGCCGTTACGGCTATAGACTCACACAGACCACTCGACGAGGTGCAGTAAAAATATTGTATTATAGCCAATGTATGTAGAAGGCCCCTCTACTCAGCCGTTGAGCTCGTTACGGTCTCGCCGTTCTGTGCCGCCGCGACTTGCTGCTAGTTTGGCGCTTCACCTATTTTCCTCCGGAGGAACACCCGTCTCGTAGCGAGGGGACGACTCTTCCGTTCCTCTTTTTGCGTTTCTGGGATTATGATGGGCGAGGGATTGTCGCTTTTCGAAACGCGAAATCTGACCTTGTTTGTTGACGAGGTGACTCGAGTAGATACACGGATATCGTTGAGTTAAATCACTCGTCCAGACTTCACAAGGTCAAAATGCCTTCAGATATCGAGTTTAAGATCATATTCATGATACAATATTATCAGAATCTGTATCGTAGAACAACCCAACAAACTAGAGTTCGTCTGAATCACTGGAATTGAGTTGTTCGATGAGTTGTCTTTGCCATTCCTCCTCGTCACTCTCCCACTTGTCAAGAAACCCGGTTAATACCGCAGCAGCCTCAGAGTTTTGGACCTAAGCAAACAATGTCAGCTGTTGCCTCAAACCAAGGGAAGAATACTCACTTTCAATGTGTCAGAAATGACGCGAAAGTGATTTAGCCACCAATTCCATGACTCAGAAAGTATATTCTCTCTGGAATACACCAAAGGGAGCAATTTGTCGAATTTATCCCATCCACGCTTCTCGGTGAAATTAATGAGTTCATCAACAAATGCAGAATCGGTCTCATGATGGACATATGGCAGTTGGGTGGTGGCGACCTGCAAACAACGTCTATCGAGCTTTGGGGGCTCCTGATATTCACGCGGCACTAAGAACAGAGGGTTATAAATCGGGTCCGAAAGATTAAGATTACCGATTACGCACGAGAGTCAAAGTCGAGCGGACACCATTCGAGGATGCGTTGCAGACAGCACTTTGTGAGGTGCAGGTCAATGCGGAATCCAGATACAAAAAAGTGCTTTGCGCGACTTTCTTCAATCAAGAAGTCGGCAAAGGATTTGTGGTAAACCTCTAGGGTTAAATCACCACAGTCCGTTCTGAGGGTCACAAGGGAACGGAGGTCCGAGATAAGATTTTCTTCCCCTCTGGTTTCGATGCCAAGCAGCGCAGAAAGAGTATCCGCCGGAATGAATACCCTATAGTTTCCACCAGAAACCATCCAAAGATTGGCAAAAAGTAGAGAAAAGTCCCGTCCGTGATGGGTATCAACAGCCTCATACGCGTTCTTTGCACCCAACAAAATGTTGGTGTAAAGCCGGTCGAGCGCTTCAAAAGGACGCGCCATTTGTCCTTCTTGTGGTACCCAGGTGAGAACGATCCTCAACCTCTCCGCGGGGGACGTTCGACGTTCCGTTATAAACTTGTACACCACCGCGACATAGATAAACTGCCCTGAGGCAGCTCGCACCAACGTCTCGATGTCGTCCTCGGTGAACCATTGGGGATCCCTGATTTGCAAGCCAATAACTTCGAATCGCCTTTGCAGGAATCTGCGCATGTCCCCGGAGGCATCGTAATTGTCACTGAGTTTGATGTGGTATGCCGCCTTGTGTAAATGACCACCAGGTTCGAGCGCGGTGCGGATAGCCCATTCCGGCCTACTAGCAATCAAAACACGAAAGGGGAGGCCGCTTTTGAGGATGCAGTGTTGGATGGCGGCCAATAACTCKGCCTGTCGRTCYTCGGCCTGGYGTCGTTTTTCGRCSTCGSTARGCYRRGAAGAGGTGTTCGGTTCGCCRCTGCACTCGTCRAGGCCGTCGATGAGGATAGCATACGGAAAGGTGTCGGCATCAAGCTGCTTGCTCCTTTGGAGTGCCTCGAAGGGGCGAACGATGAGCGCATCCATCTGGGATTGGAGTGATCGAGTGAAGATGTGGCGGTCGTGCTTAACAGCGGCAGCGACAGAGTTTCGGAAGCCGTCGTGCTTTAATCCCAACTGGTAGGCGATGGTGGGGACAATGGCAGAGGCTATATTTCGAGTGGAATCTGCGGAAGATATGAAGAACGCTGCAGCGAGTATGTCTGACGTCGCACAGCGTTCAGCGACAGTCTGTTGCAGCGCGGATTTTCCCGAACCCGCAGCGCCCGTCATGCATAGAATACTCTTGGGTCCGTCGCGATCCTGGATCCAGTCCATCATCTCGCCAGTGACCTCAACACGGGTGTCTTCATCGCATTTCGGAGCGTTGTATCGTGCGCTAGAATCGTGGAGAGCATTGGTTGCAATCTTCCCTAGTAAGAGCTCCCAACCTGGTGACGCAGTGAGAGAGAATACACCGCAAGCATAAGTATATTACCATGAAGGAGCAGAGAACGACTACTTGCCGTCAATCGATCCAACACCCGGTGAGGGATTGACTGTGACGTCAACGTAACGGAAGCTCCCTATTTCAAAGTTGCGTGCGCGATTGAACAATGCTCGAGTCGGGGGCGAAACGGGGACACGACTTGAAGGTGAACTGAAGGTAGCAATGGGTGCTTCTGGCTCCAAAGATGCTTGTGGTGAATCATGGGGTACTGATCGATGCTGTACCGTGTGCCAGTCAAGTTCTTGTGCACGATCGCTGGTCAACAGCTGCGAAGTAGGTAGTCGGAGTATGGCATCGGTCGCGGCTGCCGCCGGTGCCGGCGAGGGTAGCAGGGATGTTGAATGGATCTGATTCCGCCATTCCCAAGGATAGAACGAAGTTGACCCTGGATACGTCCCAGAGCACTGTTGAAGAGGGTGGAAGGGGTGCAGATTGTGTAGAGAAGGTTCAACCACTGCCCCGAACCCGCGCCCGGTTTCTTCGAGCTGTGCTACATCCTGTATGCGTCGCTGCGGAAGTCCTGGCCCGAGAGGCGGTCGTTCAGCTGTGATGCTGCTATTGGGACGTGTCGGGAGATACCCAAGCTCCGTTGACCCAGTTAAACAACGGGACGCAGCAAGGAGTAAATCTATTCCAGAAGGTACGTGCGGATGATGCACCTGTCGAGGTGCAACTTGAGCATTCATGTGAGCTGGCTGGGGCGATGGAGAGGACTTCTCCGGAGCGAAGGACGGAGCAAATGCTGGGTCCATCCTGGCAGGCGATGGCAGAGGATGAGGGGAAAGAGTGTGCGGTGATGGGTTGATAGCCAATCCATGTCTGCTCTCGAGGAGTTGTGTCCGTGTCGTCGTGCTGTGAAGTGGTAGCTGGGAGGTAGAAGGTTGAGGCGGGGCAAGCGCTTGTGGCAGTGGCGGGGGGACGCTTTCAATGGCACAATTGTACAAGGAAGCACCCTTCCTCTGTCGAGACGGAGTATGAGCCGTAATCTCTCCGAAGGGGACCTGGGAAGAGGGGAGTTGAACGGATGGATGGTACCGCGGTTGTTCAATCGCCAATCGACTGTTGCTCCGCCCAAGCACGACGCCCTCTGATAGCTGTTGGGACAAAGGCGACCAAGCTACAGTGTTTGGTGAGCATGTCGAACCTGATTCGGACCTTGACACGACTAGTCGACCATCTTGGGCGTTGTAGGGTGGAGGATATGGGCGATGGCGGGTGGACTTTGAGCCCGCGTTGCTGGGTGGGTCGCCTGGCATGGGTAGCAGAGGAGGAACCCAAAGGTGCTGAAGCAAGCGGTGTGGAGCCAAAAGGTGTAGAAGCAAAAGCTGTGGAGATCACGAAGCGCCCAGGCATACGATTGCCGAATGCAGTCTTCATACCGTGAAAGGCCGGTCGGTCACCGGTGACCGGTCACCATCTAAAGATCATGACGACACAACGTCTTCCTCAGCCTCGTGGTCATTCAAGCGAATCAAATCGAAACCAAAAAGGAGTTGACCGATCGACCAATGAGAGATACTGAGGAGTAGGTGAACGCTAGACGTCCAGAGATCGACTTGCAATGAGCGTACAAGACAACGATTCTTGGAGGGTCAATCATTGTCAAGGTCAAATCCGGCCACTTGTAATCGTCAGGCACCTCGGGCTTGCGGGTCCAATTCCGGAACAGTCCTTTGTTCTTTCACCTTGTTGCGTGGATTTGCATGCTGGCCAATGCCTCACTGCTATAGGAACGCGTCAAAATGGAGATGAACTTGGTTATTGTGCATTGAGAAGGACAAGGTACGAGTCTATTGTACTATCGAAAGCTATTCGTGTTGAATTTATAGATCCACAAACATCTCCCGGACGACAGATTATTTTTTCTCTCATTCCACTACCTTCGACTACGAAGTGTCAATATGCCGCTCTCACAAGGTCCTGCAAAATTATACAAGAGGTTGCGCAGTCGATTTCGCTTCTCCTTTCAGCTTTCAGGATTCGATGCCGAGGCAAAGACTTTCGCCGATGACAAGGATGAAACGGATGAAGGTACGACTTGACGCCGTGAGCAGATATAGACGCTCCTTCTGAGAACTCCTCAGCGATCCCAAACTTCCAGACTGACACGGATGATAATCGTGAGTTCCTCCTGTTCGCTATTGGACAGCACCCATCTCTTAATCACAGCCCTGGACACGTTTAACGACTCGCCGCCCAAGCCGAGGAAGTCAGTCGAAGTACGTTTCTCTCCATCGCGTGTGGGTGTATTTCTCTAACGGTTTGTTCAGCCCGAGCGTGTTATCATCGTAGTCGATGGAAACGAGGCTATATTCAGTCGCGAATACGTTCTCGACGAAAAGGACGCGGAGTATGGCGGGTTGTTGGCCGCTGGCGATTTGAAAAATATGGTCAAGCGATCCGTCAGTGATAAACTGGGAAGCCTCACCCAATATTGGATCTATGCGCGTATCGACAGACCAAAGGTTGCGGAAGCCCTGGCGAATGAGTGGAATATCGACAAAGAACGCATGAGACGCAGATTGGATCTTTTCGTTGCCGGGTTTAATGCGTCGACTCACCGTGTTCAGATGGTCGACACTCATATCCGGAACCCTGAGGTCACGTATGCTCAATTCCAATGTAAGTTGTATCTTCCACGATTCTTGTTCTTTCGTCCATCTGAGAAATTCATAGGGTTCGTCTGTGACGAACTCCGCATGCCCCAGACGAAATACATCGTATTCACAGGTATAGTAGTGCCAATACTGTTGCCCTACACCCCATTAACAACAATGATTAAACAGGTTGCCACAACGAGAACTACCTCAGGTTTCTCGAATACTGGATCGGCGAAGGCTTTCGAGAAAAGCTAATCCTTCTTCAGGCGTATGACGAGCTCGCACAGGGATTCAAGGAGCTCGATTTGCCTATCATCAACGATTCATTGGATCTTTTCATGAAGACGCCCCCAAGAGGACTCAAACTGTATTCTCAGAGCATGATGTCTTGGAACTCGCATGCCAGTAATGACGGTGATCACCACCTTAGAGGTCAGCGAGGGGGCGTAGAAGTCTCTGTCGATTATGGTCTGTGGTATCGACAGGTTTCGGAGGTTTCTGTGATTGACTTGCACGATTCAAGTTCCAGACACTTTCACCCACTTCCCTTGTCCCTTGTATTATCTCTCCGACTTTGGCTGTGGACATGAGGACTGTCCGTACACGCATGACTACCCCTTGAGTTCACGCCAGTTGAGAGAACTCGCGAGGGACGCTAAAATGGAGCCATGTTTGACTCTAGTCCAAGGTAAGTCAGCTTTGTTTCTTTCTCGAGGGGCTTCATTGAATTTGATTCTCCCGCGTTCACCGTTGCTCACAGGCCGCCCTTGTCCCGACGTTCAAGCTTGTATATGGGGTCATCAGTGCCCATTCAACGACCAATGTCGCTTCTTGAAGCGTAAATGTTGGTTCTGTGCTGGTAGGCTCTTTACACCTTCGGTCGGGATGCGATTGAGCCTCACGAGTTCGTTGTCGACGTGCAGCTGACACGCTCGCACTACTACCGGGCGATAGTGACCCTAAAGTCGGGCCGACTGGGAGCGAAGTTCAAGATCTTGAAGTTGCCGTGGGTCCAGCTGAAAGCGCTGCCACCGATCCTGACAACAGCGACGAGGCTCTTTCAGACAGTTTGGGCACCATGCACGAAAGTGAGTCTAGCGGATCCCCTTGAAAGCCCTCCACTGACCTCCATATTAGAGAGCGACGACTCAGAAGAGCGTCCGAACGACCACAAGCTCTGATATTCGATGATGTTTCTGCCCCACACCATATACTACCGGATAATGTACAGTACATGCTTTCAATTAATCAGGATCATGACGTATTGGCTACCCTCTCGATTCAATACGTTCTCCTAAGCGGCCGAGTTTTGACGCAGAGAAGCTAACAGATCATGGGAGGAACCAGGGGAGGGGTACGGTACCCTCACGGCCTAACGTTGCAAATACAAAGGTATATTGCGAGAAGTTCTACATAGCGAAAGACATTAATACCATATGACACGGTGTAGTAGGGGATCCCGGCGAGTAGAGAGGACCGCTAGATTAGATTAGATCTTGTCTATCACTTGTATATCTAGTCGATGCCAGCGCGCCAGAATAGCATCAAGCATCCTTGTCCTCGACGCTATACGAGGTGCTCTTCACCTAGCTATCTGAGCCTGCACGGACTCGAGTGGTCTCCTGGACTACTCCAACGGATGAGTTGTGATAACTGAGAGAAACGAAAAGTCCAATCAAAGCCATCTAATACAATACTCGTAGACTGAATTGATAGCTTGCAAAGTAGGATCCAAAATAACCCTGAGAGGTCGTCAACTTGGTGGACAAGAGCGCTTCTTCTTTGTTGGAGGGTCAGAGTTGTCCAGCTCAGCATCATCAAACGACGCTTCGGGCTTCGAGATGCGGTGGAAGGTCTGGGAGGGCGTCGAAGTAAGGGTAGACGCCAGGGGGCCACTGGAAGACGGAAGGGGGGAGATTTGCGAAGGAAGGAGGGGAGGATATTGGTCTGAGGCAGGCACTTCCCTTGAAGGAAGGGCGATAAAGGGAGATGGGGAAAGTTTGGGTGGGGAGGACAAATTTGTTGCCATAACCTTCACCGACTAGCGTGGTCCCTTCACCTTCTTTAACGCATGGTCGAAAAGCGCAAGAATGTGGTTGTAGTGCTCGTCCAGTTCTAACAACGGCGAGAATAGGTTGGGAACAGCGCCAAGGTCGGAGTCTCTCGGTGCATGGGCGACAAGCTTTTCTTTTCTTTTCGCTAGCGCACTCATGTAGTCCTTGAACTCAGCGAACAAGTTTAAACATCTGTACCCCCAGCCTTCATCTGCAGCTTGCACAACTTCCCGAGTTTTACTGGTTGAATGGAGGAAGGTGTACTTGGAATTGAATGCACGGGAGCCCTCTTGTTGCCATGAAGACAAGTCGTGTCGCAAGTCACTCTTCGAAGCTCGTTCGCCGTTGGATTTGTAGACAATGATAATGTATGCAAACACCCAGAAGAATGCCTCTAGGTCATCGAGGTAGTCGTGCGCCGAAATTTCTTGTTGCTGCAAACGATAGGTCATCAGTACCATAACAGATTGGAACATGCGGGTGCCCTTTGAAGGAACGGGTAAGTATACCAGTCAGGAACAAGGGACAGCGACACTCACTATTTTGAAATCTGCACGGTTATCCGCAGCTGGGGCGTTGGATCCGAGCCTCAGTGCAATATCGAGGTCGATCACAACACCTCGCTCGCCTTCGTCGGCTTCGAGACCCGGAGGACACATGAGAATGTTGTCTGGGGACACGTCACGGTGTAGAATATTCTTAGTCAATAACGCTCTGTGACCTGCATCTCCGAGTTAGTGACAGTAGAACGAACCTAAAAATGTTTACACACCTGAGATCGCATCGCGAAGTGCTGCGAGAAACTGCTCGACAGTGGAGAAGTGTTTAATAGAAGGGCCGTAGGCCTTCATAACAATCCGGATGGCCGTACGGTTGCGGAATTCACCGTCCTGGAAGGCGCTGGTATCACCCCGAAAATCCTTTGTTTGAGCGCGGTTATCCTCGTAGCACACCATCTGGCAAACACCCGGGAGACCCATGGCCTCTTTCAGAAGCTCAAACTCGAGCGCCCCGCTATTCGATACCCAATGGTCCTTGACAATGAACCTATCGCCCTGCGCGTTTCTAACAGGCCAGCACGTTGTTCCACGGCCGCACACACTGCTACGAGTGAACGGTTCTTCTTCGGTCACCAATTCGAAAGTGACGGCTGCTTTGTCGGGACCGACGGTTTTCAAGGTACCGCCACTCTTTCGACCATCCGCGCCTATGATCCACTGAACAGTATCGTCCAGACCAAGAACGTGCTCATCCAGAGCACAGAGACCGAGAATCAGTCGGATGAAGGTTTGAGCTTCCGTATGAATGTTGAAAAAGGGGGTGTATTGAGCGCCGCTGCGATCGAAATGGAATAGCCGTGCGCGGTTCTCGGTGACGATCAACGAACGGATGAAAAAGCGATTCGGTTGCTCAATGAATATCTGTCTGTAGATGTACGCATTATTTTCAGCTTGGTGCGTTGGGAATAGAAATATATCCCTAACTTTGTGTAGAGGGTCATCTCAGCGAGTTGGTCCAAATCATTCATCTGTTCTGCTTCCAGCTTCGTACTCACGCAAGTGGAAGCATTGGAGAAACCCAAGGATGAGTCATGTAAAAGGGAAAAGGATGGGCCGGACGCCCTGACAACAATGTTCGGGGAGGAGACCTGTTTGGAGGAGCCGATTGCGGGGCATTTGAATGAGGCTGTCTTGGTGGTTACAGCCTCCCGCGCGTCCTTCGTCCCAGAAGGGCCCAAATACCCAATCACAGAGTTTATTATAGTGCAAAGAGGCCCGCATAGATCCGACTCGAGTGTGGCACACTCGGGCATCCGGGCCCACCGCCCATCTCTGTACTCGCCCGAACTCCCCAAATACTTCTCGATGTCGGTCGTCTCAGATAGATTGAGATAAAGAGAGCGGACCCAAGCTTCGTTGGTCATTTGAGTCTTCTCCCCCAGTTCTTGCACCCTGAGATCGTAGAAGAAGTTGGCTCGCTCCTCCATCGTGTCTTGATGAGTCGCCGTTGAGAACGCTGTGGAGACTTCGCTGCTTGAAAATGTTGACATCCTGCCCCGTTGAAGTTGTGGCGTATGCTAAAGTTGGCAATGGAGGTACAGAGAAGCTGGAGAAGAGGTAGAATTAGTGTTCGAATCGAAGGGAAGAGAGCTGGTGGTGGTCGAGAGGCAAGATTGGGACCAATCAATGCCGAGTGATCGTGTTTCTCACCTCTTTGGCAGGCGTCTTCCCGATTTGGGCGTCAATTCTTGATTTGCTGGTGCCGTTGGTTCCACCACCCTGGCAGTTTCTTGGGTTCTCTGCTCACTGAGTAGGTGTACGCTACTTAGTGTATAAAAGTAGTGCTATTGACTGAAATCTGAAAATACAAAAAATTCGGAGAATAGATCCTTGTTGAGCGCGGGTGGCTATTTGAAGGAGCCGATGTGAAGGGAAGCTTAAGGGAATCAGGCTGCAAAGGGAGTAGTACAAGCCCCAACGACCTGCAGGTCGCTTAGAGTTGTCGTCCAAGTCCGGACAGACCGAAATTGTCCCAAGTTGATCTCCTACCGCCGAACCCAAGCGAAAGCGTGCTAAAGGTGCTCGCAACTCAGTCATACGGCCACTAGCGCTACGGTCTACCACGTCGATCGTAATTGAGAGTAAAGTTGTGTACGAATGTACACACCGCACTGATCACTAGATGTCCGGTTCTGCTTGCATTCGACTACTGTACGGAAGAGAGCATCAACGACTGATGGACTGGACCTAGCCTACTAGTAGCGACTCATCATCAGTCAAGATCACTAGTTGGTCACTGTAACGGAGGGTAGTCCAATGGGAAAGGTAATGTTCGGCATCCCCTGTGAGTCCAAAGGCGGACAACTGTTTAGCAGAGATTCAGTCTCCTCTAAGTTTCGTACACCTCTAGGGTCTCAACTTCATCGGATTGAGGCTTAAATTCTGGAAATGAGAGTATGCATTTGGCACTATCCTGGACATCCCTGGCCATTTTCTCGATCTCGACAACTACCATTGATATTAATCTCGTTCGAAATGAGCTTCGCCAGTCTCGGACCCATACTGCCCCAAAGCCAACCCCAGCGATTGACAATAACCGATCTGCGGCATCTCAGGTTGGACCTGTCAGAGAGGCCAACAAAAATCTTACGATCACAGGGGCCAGCGTTGTGCTAGGACAAAAGCGATGAAAATGGCAAACAGGCTCGCGAGTATATCTGTCTGGTCTGAGCGTCATGGAACTTGGCGCCGTTGAGCGGTTGAGCTCCGAAGGCGTATTGTACTCTCATTGTTCTAGTGTGCACCGTCCTGATCCAAGAGCCCAAGAGTATCTTATAAAGTGAAAAGACGTCGGAACGACATTGTTTCTTTTCAACGTTTCGTCTTCTTCATTGATTCCTCTTCGCAATGTCGCTGGCGCTTGCACCGGGATTACAATTTAAACTTCGCGTCGACCTGGGCGGGCCCTCTTATTCTACATTCACTGAAAAACGAAAATTATATTCAAAGCAGAAAAGTCCGTGCCCCACCCAAATTCACTTGCTGTTGGCTAATGAGCGTTTAGCTGATCTGGCACAAATCGAAAGTGATGAAGGGCGCTATCAGTCTTGGGTCAAAGAGATCCAGGATGATATCCGCGGTCGATCCGAGAATTTCAAGCGTCTCAAGTCGGAGTACGATCAACTTGCGTCTCGCACCGAGGTCAGTCTTCTTGCTATGCAACGGTATTTTATTGACAACCTCACCTTCAGGCGGAGGCTAACCGCGTCGTTGTTCTAATTGATGGCGATGGCTACATCTTTTCGTACATTCGAGTGAATGCAGGACACGCGGGAGGTGTGGCGGCTGCGGATGAGCTCTGCAACTTGCTGACCACAGAATTTGGAATTCGGGAGGCAGAACAGCATGTGTACATCTGTCTTAACAAACGGAAGCTTGCGGACACTATGAGTGCGAATTGGAACGTGGAGCAAAACACCATGAGAGAGAGGTTCGATAGCTTCGTTAGGGGGTTC
The DNA here is from genome assembly GCA_004126415.1 of Candolleomyces aberdarensis. NCBI lineage: Eukaryota > Fungi > Basidiomycota > Agaricomycetes > Agaricales > Psathyrellaceae > Candolleomyces > Candolleomyces aberdarensis. Next base: position 12,309 of record SDEE01000330.1, read on the forward strand.
AATGGGAGGTACAAGAATTTCAACATCATTGACGCCGGGGGTCACAAACAGGCAGCTGATATGAAGCTACTCGGTGAGATTGATCCTTTCTCTTCGCCCTCCTTGCCAGTGGTCTCCGTCTAACTGCATTCACAGTACTCTTGGAATCGGAAACTCGCCTGCCTCGGACGAAGCACATCGTGTTTGGAGGTGAATTTTCGTTACCGCTTTCAAGTATCTGACCTCCATCTCAATGTGCAATGCAGGCTGCCACGACAAGGGATACGCAACCACCCTACAGTCTCTCATTGACGAAGGCTTCAAAGGGAGATTGACCCTGCTTTTGGGGTATGACGAACGGATGCTCACTGAATTCCAGAAACTTCGTCTTCCCACAATGGGAAAGAAAGGACTATTTATTCCACAACGATTACCACTCTCGCCTGCTGGTGATTCTTACTCCATTTCAACCTATGCTCCTAGCTGGCATCGGCCTCCAACAGCATCCTCTGCAGGTGCCAGTCATCGACGGCAAGGATCAATCAACAACATGCGCGACAGGGGTGGCATCGAGTTGGCGTCCAGTCGTAATTCGCTCCGTTCTAATACGAGTAGACAGCCAGGCGAGCGTCATTTCAGAGGCGCAGAGGTCTCGAATGGGCTCCGAAAAGTGGAAGGTAATGTCTCCGGAATGCCATCCCGTTGGTCCCGGCATGCTGACTCTTTCACCGTTACCGGTATCTAGAAGAAATGAAGGATAATCACCCTACGTCTGGCCAAAGCGTCGACGACAGAAGCTGCAGGCCCAGAATTCCATTAAACGCTGCGCGACAGGGATCTGTATATTACTGATTTATGACTACTCACATCCGAGCAATCAGTGCTTGGTTTCGTATCTTGTCGGTATCTTGCTCGTTGGATAGTAGGATAAGTTGTTCACCGCCCCCGGTGAATATAGGTTTTTGATGGGAAACAGGACGCGATGTTTGGTCCAGACGCCGTCACGCACGCAGTGACCAAATATGCACTTACACCGCCACTTGCATGGTTTCGACATTGCCTTTCCCTCTCAGTTTCTTCTTCGGACCTGTTCCCGTCACTCTCTAATCAACAGGGTCCATCCTCGACCAACTGAGCATGGATATATCGGGTTGAGATTGATACCTTCTTGCAAATGGGGAAGTTCAGAGAACAACGACGATAGCAGAACAATGTCTCGGATGAGTCCGACCAGCCGGGACCAGTTGTCAGGCACGGAAGTTCAGAGGGGAGGTCCAGAGGGGAGGTCCAATCCATGGAGGATAGCTGGTTCTACCTCAGGCCACCGACCGCCGAATTGCCTATTCTTTCGCCTTCTGTCCCTCGTCTCTGGTCGGGCTTTGACTGGTCCAACGCCAGGCACGCGACTATTGTTCTGTCTTCAGGCCGGCCCTTGTAGTTGGATTCGTGCCTTACCAGTATATAACCCGTGTTCCACCCCCGACGCCTTCCTTTCCTCGTTTCACCATCTCAAATAATGCCGCTTTCACTGGATCCAGCGAGATTGTACAAGAGGGTCCGTAGCCGGCTTCGCTTCTCTCACCCCCCTCTTTCAGATTGCAGTGCGAGCGTGCCTTCAGTGACAAAGGATCATTTGCAACCAGAGAATGGTACGATGCAGCTTTTGATAATAATATGATACGGTGCAGACGTCTCACCTTAGAATTTCTCAGAGACCCTTGAATTTCATCCTCCGGCAGATGACGACTGTGAGTTGGTGTGATATAGATGCATATGATGTTTGCCTCAACTTCCTCAGTCCAGACTGAGACCTTCGTCTCACCGCGGGTACAGAAAAAGCCAATCGAAGTACGCTCTATGCTTCATATCGCCTCAAACCTTTGTTCTGACATATGTCTTAGCCGGAGCGAGTTATCATCGTGGTAGATGGAAACGGGGCCATATTCAGCCGTGAATACGTGCTGGACGAAAAGGAAGCCGTGTATGGAGGACTCATAGCCGCAGGCGAGCTGAAGTCCATCGTTGAAAAGTTCGTTGATGAAAGGCTCAAAGGCCTCACCCAATACTGGATTCACGCACGGATCGACAGGCCGAAAGTCGCGGAAGCATTAGCGAATGAGTGGAATGTCGACAAAGAACGGATGAGACGCAGATTGGATCTTTTCATTGCTGGGTTCAATTCATCGACTCATCGTGTTCAGATGGTAGACACTTATATCTCGAATCCTGAGGCTACGTATTGCCAGTTCCAATGTAAGTTGTATCCTCCGCTATTCGTGTTTCGCACTCTGAGAAATCTTAGGGTTCGTCTACGACGAACTTTGTATGCCCGAGACGAAATACGTCGTATTCGCAGGTAGGATAGTACCACTACCGTTTGCCCACACCGCATTGACTCTAATTAATCCCCCCACAGGCTGCCACAACGAGAACTACCTCACTTTTCTCGAATACTGGATCGAGAAAGGCTTTCGGGACAAGCTTGTCCTCCTCCAGGCCCACGAACAACTCGCTCCAGGGTTTACGGACCTTGACTTGCCCATCATCGACGATTCATCCGATCTTTTCATGAAGACATCCCCTAAGGGGCTCAAGCTGTATTCTCAGAGCATGTCGTCCTGGACTTCACACGACGACGACGACGCCGATTACCACTCACCTGGAAGGACCGATAAGTCGAAAGGTCGACGGCAGGTTTTCGAAGCGCCTATGGACTATGGTAGGCAGTTTTCCTCTCTGAGAGTCTTCACTGCCGACTTACGTTGCGTGTTTTCAGCCACCGAGACCTTTGCCCACTTCCCATGCCCTTTGTATTATCTCTCCGACTTCGGCTGTGAGGCCGGAGAGGACTGCCCATACACCCATGACTACCCCTTGAACGCACGTCAGTTAGGAGAGCTTGCGAGGGACGCCAAAATGGAGCCATGCTTGACTCTAGTCCAAGGTAAGTCGGCTTCGTTTCGTTCTCGAGGAGGCTCATTGAGTTTGATTTATTTGCGTTCACCTTTACTTACAGGCCGCCCTTGTCCCGACGTTCAAGCTTGTATATGGGGTCATCAATGTCCATTTAACGACCAATGTCGCTTCTTGAAGCGTAAATGTTGGTTCTGTGCCGGTAGGCTCTTTACATCTTCTGTCGAGCTGCGATCGAGGCTCATGAGTTCGATGTCGATGCATAGCTGATACACTTGCACTCGCACCGAGCGACCATAGCCATAACGTTGGGTCGACGGCGAGCGAAGTTCAGGATTCTGACGCCGCCGTGGCTCCAGCTGAAAGCGCTGCCGCCGATTCTGACAACAGCGACAAGGCTCCTTCAGACAGCTCGGACACCATACACGAAGGTAAGTATAATGGATCCCCTTGAGGGCCCTTCACTGATCCCTGTCTTAGAGAGCGATGAATCGGAAGGGCGTCCAAACGAGTGTAAGCTCTGATATTCCATGATTGCTCTACCACACATCATATACAACCGGATAATGTATTGTACATACTTTTGATTAATCCAGATATTGATGTATCGACTACGCTCTCGACTCAATACGTTCTCCTGAGCGGCCGAGTTCTTGATCTAGAGAAGTCGAAACTAGAGGACTCGTATGCTGCTGAAACAGACTTAAGGTTATGGAGAGGAACGAGTGGTATCTTCACAGCATATCGTTTCAAATAGAAAGAGTAGGCATATTGCGGAAAGCTCTGCATAGTGGAAGACAGCGATACCATATGATACAAGGTCGTGATAACTGGGAGAAACGAAGAGTCCAATCAAAACCATTTGATACAATACTCGTACATTGAATTAAGAACTTGTAAAGTAGGATCCCACACAGCCCTGAGCGGTCGTCGACTCGGTGGACAAGAGCGCTTCTTGTCCGTCTGGGAGTCTGGCTCGTCTAGCTCAGCTTCGTCAAAACGACGCTTCGGGCTTCGAGATGGTGAGGGAGGCTGTGCGAGCGACGAGGACAGGGAGGGCGTCGAAGGAAGGGTGGACCTCGACAGGTCACTGGAAGATGGAATGGAAGTGATTTGTGGAAGAGTGAGAGGAGAGACTTGGTCTGCAGGGAGCACGGCGCTCACAGGAGAGGTGATGGAGGTCGGGGTGGAAACTTGGGGCGTTGTGGGCAAAGTCGTCGTTGAATCTTTATCCGACTTGGTTGATTCTGATCCCTTGACCTTCTTCAACGCGTCGTCAAAAAGCGTAAGAATGTGGTCGTAGTGTTTGTCAACGGGTTCCAGCACCGAGGAGAACAGGTTGGGAACAGCGCTAGGGTCAGAGTCTCTCGGCGTATAGACGATTTCTTCTTTCATTTTCGCAAGTTCGGCCATGTAATTCTTGAACTGAACAAACAGATCGAGACAGGCGAAGCGCCAACCTTCGTCGATGGTATGTTCGACTTCCCAGGTCGTGGTGCCCGAATGGAGGAAGCCGAATTTGCACGAGTACGCAATGGAGGCGTCTTCTTGCCAAAAAGTGACGCCCTTTAGTAAAGGGCCTTTTGGGGCCCGCTTGCCGTTGGATTTGTAGACGATGATGATGTAGGAGAAAACCCAGAAAAACGCTTCTAGGTCATCGAGATAGTCGTGCGGCGAAATTTCTTCCTTGTTGAAACGATAAGTCATCAGAACCGTAACGGACTGGAAGAGGCGAGTGCCCTGTTCAGAAACTGGTCAGCATGATGATAGTAAAAACCAGGCTTTACTCACGATGTTAAAATCCGCACGATTATCAGAAGGCGAGTTGAGCCTCAAAGCAATGTCGAGATCGATCAAAATGCCACGTTCGCCTTCGTCGGCGTTACAGGCGCCTAAGAGGATGTTGTTTGGGGAAATGTCACGATGAATGATGTTCTTCGCCAGTAGAGCTCTGTGACCTGAGTTCCAAGTCAGTGTTGGTAAACTACACATCAAAGATATGATTTCACTCACCTGCAATCGCATCACGGAGTGCTGCGAGGAACTGCTCCGCGTTGGAGAAGTTCTCGAGAGATGGGCCATAGGCCTTCATAACGATGCGGATGGCCGTGCGATTATGGAATGCACTGACACTGAAAGCACTGGTATCTCCTCGAAAGTCTTTTGTTTGAGCGCGGTTGTTCTCGTAGGACACCATCTGGCAAACACCCGTGAGGTCGATGACCTCCTTTAAGAGCTCAAACTCAGGAATTCGGCTCCCAGAAATCCAATGGTCCTTGACGATGAACCTATCGCCCCGTGAGTTCCTAACAGGCCAACACGTCGTTCCACGACCGCGGACACTGCTACGAGTGAACGGTTCCTCTTCCGTTACCAATTCATACGTTGCAACAGTGTTGTCGGGACCGATGGTTTTCAAGGTGCCACCAGTCTTCCTGCCATCAGGCCCTTTGGTCCATTGAACAGTATCGTCCAACCCTAAAGCACGTTCTTCCGCAGCGCATAGGCCAAGAATCAGGCGGATGAAGGTATGAGCGTCCTTGTGGAGGTTGAAAAGGGGACTGTACTGCCCGCCACTGCGGTCGAAATGAAATAGCCGTGCATGCTGCTCGGTGACGAGCAGCGAACGAACAAAGAAACGATTTGGTTGTTCGATAAACATTTGCCTGTGGACATATATGCAGAATTAAGTTGTGGTCGCGTCGGGAAGAGGTATCACTTACTTCGCATAGAAGGCCATCTCACCGAGTTGATCCAAATCACCCGTCAGTTCTGTGTCCAACTTGGCGGCGATACAAGCGGAAGAATTTGAGAACCCCAAAACCGCGCCAATTGGCAGGGAGAAGGAAGGCCCGGAGGCCTTGATAACGATGGTCGGGGAGGGGGTGTGCTTGGAAGAGGCGATGGTCGCGCATTTGAATGGGCTTGCGTGAGTATTCACAGCTTCCCGTACATCCCCCAACGCAGGAGACCCTAGATGCTGGATGATGGAGTTGATTATCGTACAAAGAGGCTCTTGTAGCTCCGACTCGAGTGAAGGGCGCTCAGGAATCCTGAACCATCGGCCATCTCTATACTCGCCCGAGTCCGCCAAATACTTCTCGATGTCGTTTGTTGCGGATGGATCAAGATAAAGAGAGCGAGCCCAGGCCTCGTCTGTCAGCTGTATCTTCTCTCCAAGTTCTCCGACTCTCAGGTCGTGAAAGAGTTTCGCTCGCTCCTCAACAGTATCTTGGGTCGTCGTTGTTCCCGCTTCGGAAGTTTCGTTGCTTGAGTACGTCGACATTCTGCCTCGTTGAGGTAGTCGTAAATATGCGGACGCTGATAGTAGTGCAGAAAGGCTGAATTTGTGTGCAGAGGCAGTAGTGGAACAAAGAGACAGAGATGGTGGTGGTTAAGAGCCAAGATTGTTGGGGCCACTCAACGCCGGGATCGGAATCATATCCTACGCGCATGTGACCGCGCTTTTTCTCACGCCTTCCCAGTTTGGGCGTCAACGACTAAGCGGCCGGACCCCTCCGGAGGAGTCCGAAGCGCTTGACAAGCTGACGGCTACCTCTTTCTGCTCTGCGTATCGAGCAGAGGTCCAGCTCCACTGCTAGCACTCTCTGCTTTTTTGTTGCTCACTGGAAGCATAGATTCTACATCTTGTGCAAGCCAGAATTGATTTCATTTACAGGTTAGATTTCTCGACTGAATTTTGGCAAGGTAGCATATTTTGAGAAGCTGAGAGGAGACCCGGAGTCGGCTCTGCAAGCACGCGCTGCCTGCTCTGACGTGCAAAGGCCAAATTGAAGCTGAAGGCCGGAGGTAGCCATAAGCATCACAAAGGTTGACACCAAATTTTTTGACTCCGCAACAAAGGAAGCAGTACAGAGCCTGCCACCTTGCAGATGTTCGCTTAGGATTGTGGTCTCAATTAGGACAGTCAAACTCGCCCTAATTTGGCGAACGTGTTGGGCCTGGGACTTCTTTGTGCTCACAAAGAAGCTTCCTGGTAATTGTTTGTCTCTAGTGAGTGTATAAGTAGCTTCACCTCTAGAGTCGACACACCACTCCCTACTCTCCCATCATGCCTCCCAGGCCCCCAGGCTCTCCCGCCAGTATTTCACCAGTCCCTACGCCACGACCAAGTCTCGATAAAATCTCCCGTGACTCTTCTCTCTGTGACACTAACGGAGATTATACGATTCCGAGCTTCATGGACAACAGTGACGATGTCGACATTGATGAGATACAGGCAGCCCTCGTACCCGACCCCGACAACAAGGCCCTGGCTGGCCTTTTGCCTCGAGACTTCCCTCCAGCCAATGAGTCTGTCTCTCCAGTTGCTGGTATCATCTCCGGAGCATTGGAAGCTACCTCCTCTGTCATCATAACCGCCGAAAAGTCTGCTACCCCTCTTGCCGAGAATTTCGTACGGGCCCCATCGACGCCCGACCAAGCCAGTACCAAGGATAGCCTTGCAGCAATCTCAGGCAAGAGAGATCCGAGGCCTTTTGCTGCTGCTGATGCCACCGTGGCTCAATCGGTACTCCAAAGTCATCGCGCATCCGATGACAAGCTCAAGACCTTCGCCAGCGAGGACTTTTCTACACCCTTACATCCTACTACGCATGCCGGGCCTGAATTTGGAAAACAAGAGGCAATCAGAGAGCTCCTCAAGGCTGAGCTAGGATCTGGGGTCAAGGTCACAGCTGCTTGGGCACACTCTCTCTACCATGACCTAGCACCTCCCGACGAGGTTGATCGATATCTTCGGACTTGCAAATATTACCGAAAAGGTAGATGGGCTCTTCCTTTGCAACCTCGATCTGAGAGTGAGCTTTATGAGCCCTACCGTAACTTCATCAACTCGATTATCGCCTACTTTGGACTTGAGGGTCGCGAAGCTATCGACACTCACAGTTCGAAACTCAAGCATGAAAACACTGGGCAGAAGTCCTCCCCAGACATCTCTGTCAAGGCGTCTGGACCTTCTTTCGTCAATCCTCCTGGTGCTAGAGTGGGCTATGGCAACATGGCAGGATATTTCGACGGAAAGCTGGACTCGAAAGTGACTCACAACCATATCGTTCAGATGGGAGTATATGCCAGGTATGTGGCGGCACGTTGCTCTATTCGTTCTTTGGTGGTTTTGTATAACTGACGAGTTTGTGCTTTTTCTCTAGGCAAACGCTCATTCAGCAGCCAAACCGATTTTTTGTTCGCTCTCTGATTGTTACAGAACATCGAGTTTGCCTATATCACTTTGATCGGAGCGGTGTCCAGTTTACCGAACCGTTCAACATTCATGAGCATCCTATCACGTTTGTTCGTCTTATCCTTGGCCTCTGCTCCACTGACGAGAGGGCACTTGGTCTGGATGTCAGCGTCCAGTGGAAGGTTGATGCCGCAGGAGTGAGGATAGGTGGTACATTGATAACTACCATCAGTGGCGGCAAGGCTACCAACTCTGTCGAGTATGATTTGGACTTGATGAAGATTCCGTTCTGTCGTGGAAGCGTTCGTGGTCGTGGAACCACATGCTGGCCGATAAAGGACCGCAAATCTGGGAAGGAGTACATCGTCAAGGATTACTGGATGTCAGAAGGCCGAACGCCAGAGTATGAGATACTCGAGCAACTCGAAGGTATCCCCGGCGTGTGTCAGATGCTGTCTTACGAATGGGACCGAGGAGAGACCAAGGACTTCCGAGGAGAGACGAAGTACGTGTTGAATGGCACCTTTCATAACCGAAAGGCAGTTCGTATCGTGATGGAGCTCTACGGTGAGTCGATCGATAACTTCGTATCGGCAAAGGAGCTTCTCTCTGCATTCCGCGATGCGATTTCCGGTAAGTTGGCGTTGGCTATTGATAGTCCGAACAATCAAAGCTGACTTGTTGACAGCTCACCACAAGTTGCTCAAAAAGGGGATTGTACATCGAGACCTCTCTAACAACAATATCCTGCTTGGGCCTGATCCCAACCAAGTTGGTCACAGAGGCATCATCATTGACTTTGACATGGCAGCCCCCGCTTCAGGAAGATCGATTTCCGACATATCCAAAGATTTCAGAACAGTAAGCTTTCCAATTATCATCACTTTGGACCGTGCTCATAGACTTGACGCTAGGGCACGCCGTTGTTCTACTCTCTCATTATGCTTATGTGCATCAAATTCGCAATGCCGGCTGAACGGAGGCCGGCGCACGACTTTTTGGACGACTTCGAGGCATTTTTYTGGCTATTCTCATATCTAATTTTTACATACAAAGCCAACGGAGAAGACGCCCCGGGAACTCAAATCAACAAATATGAAATCAAGAAATGGAACGACCCGGCAGCTCATGTTGCGTATACTGGCAAATTCGAGTTTCTGCGCGGAACAACCCTCGACAATGATATTCTTCTTAAGGAGGCTCTGGATGAAAGCTGGCATCATACATGCTTGGAACTGTTTAATGGATTCAAGGCAAAGATGAACTCGCTTTCTATTGCGAGAGAGGCGCTTCTCTTTACGAACTTGGACCCTTTACCTGATGGCACTGTTCCAAACCGGTTCTCCTCTGTTCTAGAGCATGCCGACGAATATTACGCGCACGTTCTCTCTCTGTTCGATGCTGCCTTGGACAAAGCGAGCAATGCCCCCTCAGCGCTTGCCCCTCGTGCAAGGAGGCGTCCTCGTACTCTTTCTCTCCCAAGCTTGCGATCTCTTCCACCCTCCGTTTCAGCGSGCCGGGGTTCTAAGCGTCGTAGTCAGGAGACTGCAGAAGAAGAATCTCCCACCAAACCCAAGCCAAAGCGTGCYAAGGGGCGATCTCAGCTCAGTCAGACGGTTACCAACGCCGAYGACGACTAGAGATAACGTTTTGGAATCAAGTTTGCGCACGGTGTACTTTGAWTTTCCAGATGCCTTCCRCTTATATCCCGCTCCCTTTCCCAGTWTCATGTACTCGTCCTGCTGTCTGCGACAGCTTCCTCACRAATGTATTCAGATGTGATCCACAACTTGTGTATGAATGTTTACTAAGCACCAAGTAGGCTATAACTCGCTTTCCTGTCTGTAGTTTGGCTTTGGAATCCATCGTTTGCACCTCCTCAACTAACAAAGGAATCTGCCCCGTCACTCAGTAAGACGCTCGTCAAACTTCCGAAAGCGAGCATAGAACCTCGTTAACAGCGTACCTCGTTCATCGCAGGCAGTTTATGAAAAGTAATTTGATGGACCCTGGGCACTTCTGACTATTACAAGTACGCAACAATCCAGGCGGGGTTCTTACTCGGGGTGGGAGCTTCACAGTGTTCAGAGTTTGATTCTACGTATATAGGTATATTGCGAAACGTTACCCACAAAGTGCCAGGAGACAGGACAATGCACATAAGTCATAAATAATTGAAAGAAACGAAAGTCTAATGCAAACCATTTAATCAATACTCGTACACTAAATTGACAACTTGCAAAGTAGGATCCACCACAGCCCTCAACGGTCTTCGACCAGCTCAGATTCGTCAAGACGACGTTTCAGACTTCGAGATCGGGTCAAGGGTTGTGCAAGCGTCGAGGACGAGGACTGTGAAGGCGCCGGAGGAAGGGTAGAACCCGAGGGGTCACTGGATGGCAACTCGGAGGGGATATGCAGTGGAGAAAGAGGAAGATCCTGGTATGCGACAAGCACAGTGCCCGAGGGGAAGGTGGTAGGTGTGGACATGGAATACTTGGCCGCTGAGGTCGAAGTCGCTGCTTAGTCCGACTCCTTTACCGAGTTGTGTGCTCCTCTGACTTTCTCTAACGCATCGTCAAAAAGCGCAAGAATGTGGTCATAGTGCTTATCAACGGGCTCTAGCAACGATGAGAATCGGTTGGGATTGGGGTCTCTTGACGCGTAGGTGAGTTTCTCTTTCTTTCCTGCGAGCTGGCTCATGTAGTCCTTGAACTGGATGAACAAGTCAAGACACGCGAAGTGCCAGCCTTGGTCAATGGTTTCCTCGACTTGCAGCGGCGTATTGGCCGAATGGAGGAAGGGATACTTAGACGATGACGCAAGGGAGGCTTCTTGATTCCACAATCGTACGGCCCTCCGCAAGGGGCTGAGCGGGGACTTCTCGCCGTTGGATTTGTAGACGATAATAATGTAGGCAAACACCCAGAAAAATGCTTCTAGGTCATCGAGGTAGTCGTGCGCCGAAATTCTTTCTGGTTTCAAGTCATAGGTCATCAGAACCATAAGAGACTGGAACATGCGAGTGCCCTGTTCGGAACGGGTCAGTATACAGCAGCGAAGGACAATGAGCGTTACTCACTATGTTGAAATTCGCGCGATCATCGGCAATCGGACCATCGCATGGAAGCCTCAAAGAAATGTCGAGGTCTATTAAAGTGCCGTGTTCGCCTTCGTCAGCTTCGGAGGGACCTAAGAGGATGTTGTTCGGGGAAACGTCACGGTGTAGGACATTCTTAGCGAGTAACCCTCGGTGACCTGCATCACCAAGTCAGTAATGAGAGGACAAACCAGAGAAGCTGGTATCACTCACCTGCGATCGCGTCGCGAAGTGCTGCAAGAAACTGCTCCACAGTGGAGAAATTTTCGAGAGAGGGACCGTAGGCCTTCATGACAATGCGAATGGCCGTGCGGTTGTGAAATGACCCGACTTTGAAAGCGCTGGTTTCACCTCGAAAGTCCTTTGTTTGAGCACGGTTGCCCTCGTAGGACACCATCTGGCAGACACCGGAGAGACCTTTGGCCTCTTCCAAAAGCTCAAACTCCGGTGCTCGACCCCCTGACATCCAATAATCCTTGACAATGAACATGTCTCCACGTGCGTTCCGGACAGGCCAACATGTCGTTCCACGACCACGCACACCAGCACGAGTGAAAGGCGCTTCATCCATCGCCAGTTCGTATGTCACAAGTACGTTGTCAGGACCGATGGCCTCCAAGATACCTCTGGTCCTTCGGCCATCTAAGCCTATGATCCATTGAACAGTACCGTCCAGACCAAGAACAACCTCGTTCACGGCGCAGAGGCCAAGAATCAGTCTGATAAAGGTATGGGCTTCCTTGTGGATGTTGAAGAAGGGAGTGTACTGGGCACCACTGCGGTCAAAATGGAATAGCCGTACTTGCTGCTCAGTGATGAGTAGAGAACGAACGAAGAAACGGTTCGGTTGCTCGATAAACATCTCCCTGTTGATGTAGCCATCAGCTTAAGTTTTAATCGCGTTAAAAAGAGAGATATGGCACTTACTTCGCATAGAAGGACATTTCAGCGACTTGATCCAAATCGCACACCAGCTCTGCGTCCAAATTCGCGTCAATACAAGCAGCAGCGTTGGGGAACCCCAGACTTGCGCACTTTGGGGGGGTGAAGGAAGGGCCGGATGCCTTGATAACGATGTTTGGGGGAGATGTGTGTTTGGCGGAGTCGATGGCAGGGCATTTGAATGCGGTTGTGTCAGTGTTCACAGCTTTCCGTGTATCCTTCAACCCTGGGGACCCCAGATACTGAACGATGGAATTTATTATGATGCACAGTGGTTGATGTAGGTCTGACGCGAGTGCAGGTCCCTCGGGGATTCTGACCCATCGTCCATTGCTATACTCCCCCGAATCCGTCAGATACTTTTCAATGTCCTTCTTTGCAAATAGGTCCAGATAAAGAGAGCGAGTCCAGCCCTCGTCGGTCAGTTGTGAAATCTCCCCAAGTTCTTGGACTCTTGGATCATGCAAGAAGTTTTCTCGCCCTTCCACGGAATCCTGAGTGGTCGTCGAGTACGCTGTGGAGGTTTCGCTACTTGGATATGCTGGCATCTTGCCTCATTAGCGATTTAGTGTGGTTAACCTGGTATACAAATGTTGTAGCGGGGCTGGAAGGGTGGTAGTGGTGGTACTTGGAGAAAGATTCGGAACCATGACCGACGCTGGCACATCATCGCGTTTCTCACACAGGCTTCTTCCCCATTTGGGTGGTAATCTTCTGTTGCCGGTGCCAACCCTGAGCCGCCGGACGGCGCTTGTGCTCTTTCTTTATTCTTTAAAGCTTTATACGTTGCATCAGAAGAAAAATGTAACACCAGCAGCACACGGCTACCTGGACGACTACGAGGCTTTTTTCTGGATTTTTTGCTATCTGATCTTCCAGCATACAACCAGTGGCGATGAGGCCCTAGCAACTCCAGGATTCAAGAAATCGTCAAGAGGCGTGTAGACCCTGAAGTCTCCTACGACGTCAAATACACCTTCCTACATGGATTAACTTTGGCCACAGAACATGACTTCAAGGCGGTCCTCCACGAAAGACACCACATATGTGGATCTTTTCTCCGTATCAAGGCTAAGACGAGTGAGCTGGCGCAAAGGAAGGTGCTGCCGGAAAGAAGATGGACTTTCTGCCGGATGGGACCGCTCCCAACCGGTTAGCCTCAATCTTGAAGCCCGCCAACGCGCATATTCTCGCCCTAATCGCTGCAGACTTGTAGAACTTACTAGAAGCTTGATCAACCGCATACAGTGCCATACACAGCCACCTTGCGAAGGCGCCGTAATCTCGCTTTCCCAACAAGTTGTCACGGTAGTCTCCACACCGTTTGCTTCCTCCTGATATTCATGCCAAGAGACCCACCCAGCAATGCAGGCCCAAAGTCCACTCGTCAACACCCATATCCTTTACCCTTCATCACCCAAGGTGGTCGAATAGAGGTGCCAAGGCCCACCAGGCCAGGTTCAATGTGTTTGTCAAACACTGCAGCTCGATTGACTTCGTCCCAACGGCCATCGGAGGGCGTCGTGCCTAGGCAGGGCGGCAGTAGATTGGCAATCGAACAACCCTGGTATCATCCATTCGTTCAACCCCCGTCTTCCCAGGTACCCTTTGGAGAGATTCCAGCTTGTACTCCGTCTCGACATAGGCAGGGTGCGGCCTCATACAATCGTACCAYTGAAAGCCTCACCTCGCCACTGCCACAAGCACCTGTCGCGCCCCAACCATCCCCCTCCCAGCCACTAATCCATAGCACGCCGACACAGACACAGCTCCTGGAGCACAAGTATGGACTGATGGGGGAGAACCCCAACTCGTTCAGCTCACACCCTCAACCTGCGCTTCCCAATGCCCAACAGACACGGAATGATTATCAACTGATCGCCGCACACTCATCTTCCACCATCACCTGCCAGGATAGACCTGGCCGTTACTCCGTCCTACGCTCTGGGGAACACCCACAGCTCTCTTCATATCCTAGCCTCGATACCGAATGCCTGATCCCATCGCCCCAGCAACTGCCGCCAGTTTCGCCCTCGACTCGAGCGCTGTTCAATTGCGCACGGAACTTTGAAATAGGGAGCTTTCGTTATGTTGACGTACCCAATGCCACGCACGTCACAGTCAATTCCTCGCCCAGTGTTGGTTCGGTCGACGGTGAGTAGTCGTTCCCAGCTCCTTCATACTTATGCTTGTGGTGTGTTATCTCACATTGCGTTACCAGGCTGGGAGCTTTTGCTGGAACATATTGCAGCCAATGCTCTTCACAATTCCAGGGCACGATACGACGCTCCGAAATGCAATGAAGACACTCGTGTTGAGGTCACTGGCGAGATCATTGACTGGATTGAGGATCGCGACGGACCCCAGAGTATTCTATGCATGACGGGCGCTGCGGGTTCGGGAAAATCCGCRCTGCAGCAAACTRTCGCTGAACGCTGCKCGARGYCRGACATCCTYGCTGCAGCGTWCTTTATCTCTTCCGCAGATTCCACTCGGAATACAGCCTCTGCCATTGTCCCGACCATCGCCTACCAGCTGGGATTGAAGCACGACGGCTTCCGAAACTGTGTCGCTACCGCTGTAAAGCACGACCGCCACATCTTCTCCCGATCACTTCAATCCCAGATGGATGCGCTCATCGTTCGCCCCTTCAAGACACTCCGAAAGAGCAAGCAGCTTGATGCCGACAGCTTTCCATACGTTATACTGATCGACGGCCTCGACGAGTGCAGTGGCGAACCAAACACCTCTTCCCGGCCTACCGAGGTCGAAAAACGACGCCAGGCCGAAGATCGACAGGCAGAGTTATTGGCCGCCATTCAACACTGCATCCTAGACAACAACCTCCCCTTTCGCGTTTTGATTGCCAGCAGGCCGGAATGGGCTATCCGCATCGCGCTGGAACCTGGTGGTCATTTACGCAAGGCGGCATACCACATCCAACTCAGCGACAATTACGACGCCTCCGGGGACATGCGCAGATTCCTGCAGAGGCGATTCGAGGTCATTGGCTTGCAAATCAGGGATCCCCAATGGTTCACCGAGCGCGACATCGAGACGCTGGTGCAAGCTGCCTCAGGGCAGTTTATCTATGTCGCGGTGGTGTACAAGTTTATATCAGAACGTCGAACGTCTCCTGCGGAGAGGTTGAGGATTATTCTCACCTGGGCACCACATGAAGGACAAATAACAAATCCTTTCGAAACGCTCGACTGGCTTTACACCAACATTTTGTTGGGTGCAAAGAATGCGTATGAGGCTGTTGATACCCATCGCGGACGGGACTTTACTCTGCTTTTCAGGATAATTCATTTTCAAACTGGTCTAATGGCTTTGCCATTCATTCCAGCGGATACTCTTTCTGCGCTGCTTGGCATAGAAGCCAGAGGTGAAGAAAACCTTATCTCGGACCTCCGTTCCCTTGTAACCCTCAGAACGTACGATGATGGTGCTTTAGCTCTAGAGGTCTACCACAAATCCTTTGCTGACTTCTTGAACGAAGAAAGTCGCGCAAAGAACTTTTTTGTATCTGGATTCCGCATTGTCCTGCACCTCACAAAGTGCTGTCTGCAACGCATCCTCGAATGGTGTCCCCTCGACTTAGACTCTCGTGCGTAATCGCTGATGCTAATCCGACTGACCTGATTAATAGCCCTCTGTTTCTAGTGCCGCGTGAATATCAGGAGCTCCCAGAGTTCGATAGACGTCGTTTGCAGGTCGCCATCACCGAACTGCCATTTATCCTTTTCTACCAGACCGATTATGCTTTTGTTGATGAACTCGGTGATTTCACCGAGAAGCGTGGATGGCATAAATTCGACAAATTGCTTCCTTTGGTGTATTCCGGAGAGGGCGCCCTTTCAGAAGGATGGGAGGGGTGGCTAGATCGGCTTCGTAATATTGCTGAAGTATTGAAAGCGAGTATTCTTCCCTTAGTTCGAGGCAACAACTGACATCGTTTTTTTTAGGTCCGAAACCCTGAGGCTGCTGCGGTATTAACCGGGTTTCTTGACAAGTGGAAGTGTGACGAGGAGGAATTGCGAAGACAAATGTACGACTCGGATTCCAGTGATTCAGACGAGCTCTAGTTTGCCGCGTTGTTCTACAATACAAACTCTGATAATATTCAGTCATAAATACGATCTTGGACTCAACATCTGAAGGCACCCTGACCTTGTGAGCAACCATCCATGTTCATGCAGATGCTGCAGAGATTGCATCGGTTGGCAGTCTGTATGAGTGATTTAACTCAAGGATATCTGTGTATTTACTCGAGTCACCTCGTCAGCGAAGAAGGTCAGATCTTGCGTTTCAAAAAGCGACAATCCCTTATCGATTACGCTCGGAGAAACGCAAAACAGAAAAACGGGAGAGTCGTCGCTTCTCTACGAGACCGGTGTTCATTGAAACAGGCCGTAGCAGACACAGTGGTAACCACTGGAGACTCGTGGCCACAAAACATACAAAGGATGCAATCGTGGCCTGGCTTGCTGTGAGCAGCAACACCGCACAAGGATGGTATTGATGCACCGTTGCAACGTCATATAAGTTAATTTTCCGTTGTAATGGGTGCCTACCATGTCCCCACATCCCCGCCACTGCTGATAACCATATTGTGATCTCGCACCTTTTACTCAAACCACCAACCTCCAATCTCCCGGGCGGTATGTTCCATGTTCCTGTATATACTGCAAAAATTGCATTGGCTCGCTAGTGCATTCAGTCAACCCTGCAAATTCCACCCTGTGAGCTATCACAGTGTTGTGGAAAGAAGCTGCCCGCATTCGTCATTATTCGCGTTTGGAAGAGCTCAGCGGTATGCCTCTGAGAATTTGAAATTGAGACTCGAAGCTGACGCTGAAACGACATCGATTATCATTCCTCGTTCCCTATAACGGGCTTTGGAATGGCGCCTCATCGTTGTCGATGGACGATGACCACAGTACACATCTGGAAGAGTGTAACAGTCCGGATTCCCGTACGTGACGTCTCATCCCACAATCAAATCCTGAAATGCGGGGGTTGCGTGAATTTTTCGATTCTCAGAAACGGATGTCGATGCTCGGACATACCAAAGTTGAGCTTCCATCTTGCGGTACTTTCCAGTTCGCAGTCATGGTATCTGAAAGTCCCCACTTATTGAGACGTACGCATATTTCTTGCTCTGCATTCGCAACTTGGTGCTTGTCGGAGATGAAGCCAGATANATGGCAGATTCGCCACGGTCTGATTCCTCTGGATCCGGAATTGACTTGTTTAAAGAAGGATGTATATAGAAAAATTGACATACACATCTCTCAAGATATATACTGAGAGACATTACACTGTATATCACACGCTTCGCGATCGTCAATGGGCTTCGCCAAATTCGGAGAGATCTGTCTGGAGTTCCCCTACTCGAGGAACCACATACACGGCACACTGCGCTACTCTTCCTTGCACCCAGAGCCGGACCCTTCAGTCAAGAGACTCGCCGTCACCCTTCTCCGAGTCATCGGCTAGCTCAAGAGTGAGACCAAGCGAACTTCCACCATCTCGGTCAAGAGGAAATCGTTTTAGCGGAGGGAAGCCGGAGCTCGGTCCAGGGGAACCGGGATGACTGTAAGTTTCAGACATGAAGCTCGAACTGGTTGAACCAGGAGATGCCGTTGAGAATGTTGCTAACGAAGATGGGGTGAAAGGCGTCCCGATAGGAGATAGCTCATTTTCCTGGTTCCTCGCTACGGCTACTAGACGATCGGAGAAGACGGAGAGCGGAATTAACGCGATTGCACATCGGAAAAAATATATATATGTGCAAATTACCTTTGTGCGCAAATGGGCATGCGTTTCCTCGGGGGCACGTTCCTTCTTTCAGGGTCAGTTGAGCTACGGAGAAGAATGGAGAAAGGTACGCACCATCCTTCCAAAGGGTACAATCGATCTTGCTAGTATCTCGTCGTAAGGCCATCAACTGATCCTTGTCCAAATCCGAATGGTCGTATGGGCAATTACCGTAACGATGTTTGCAGGGTCCAAAGAGATAATGAACCCAGCAGGCTGTTGAGGAAAAGAAAGAGAAGGGTATAATGAGTACCGATTAGGACGAATGGTCACAGACATTTACAATTTACTGTTGACAATGCCACACTTTCTTGTCCGAACGATAGGGTGGCATCCAAATGCGCAAGGTTACCTTGAGAGACCGATCCTCTCCGAAGAACTTGAAAAGTGAATTGGTGAGAAGGACTCGAGGGGCTCGGGAGTGCGTAGGATCGCGAACGGTATGGGGCTTCAGGATAGCTGATAGGCCGAGGTACCTCTAGCTTTTGCTCGAGAAAAAGTCCTTCGATGGTGAATATCCTGGGCTTGAACATTCGAAGAATTTTGCGATGATTGTGATAGTCTTTGTAAGTCTTTAAAAGATGTAACTTGTGGTTGAATATCTCGTAGCCTTTACACTGCTTGAGGCGATTTTCGTATCCGTAATCATGCGCAATGCCGACGAGGATAATATGTTCGGCGTTCTCAATTTCGACCTCCAGACGCTCTACGTTTTGTTTAGAAGTAATAAATCCCAATGCATGCTGAAACTCACCGAAAATCTTCGTGTCAGCAGCCTGTGAGCGCTGACCAGCATCGATGGCAAGGAAAAGCTTATGCTGAGTGAAGCCGGCAAGGAAATTATCCAGGCAGCTCGGCTTGAATCTGGGATCGTCCTTCCAGAAGTCAGTCATAGCGGCTGAGAGGCCTTGCTTGTTCATAAACATGTAGGCAAACATATTGCACGTCTGAGAAAGGTCTCCCGAGCCCCAGAGATAGTGCCTAATTCCTTGGTCGAGTAGGTTCGCGGCAATGATCCCTCCTTCCACTGATTTGAGCACGAGATTTTCGTTGAAGAGGGCTCCGTCACCGTCTATTAAGACTGCGATGTGTCGTTTCTTGAAATAAAAAGCCGTTTCAGTACGAACATACGCGGCGAGGAGACTGAAAGTAACGCACTTGGTTCGAGGACATGGTGGAAAGCGAAATGGTGGGTCATGAAAGGAAGGACAGGGAGCAGACTTGACGGCTCGAGTCTCTTATATACTGAATGAGCCTCTCGTTGAGAGGACCCTCGGAATAAAGGTCGTCGCATGCTGAGGATGGAGAGGTCAAAACAGCGAAAAACTAGTTTGTGGCTTCCCCGCGTCACTGCTCGGCGTGACTTGGACGCGTCTTTAGGCTCCTCTCAGCTGACTAGTCATATTGACGACATTCAGTTGAGCTCGAATCCAATCGCGCTCAGCGTGGCTTATACTGTTACATACCTCATCAAGGCTTTCCACCTACCGAGCGCGTGCTCCTGGAGTCGGGTGGCAGTGGCACTATAGCCAAGCATCTTGTCGCATATATATGACAACAAAGGGCTTTTCGTTGCAGTCTAAGCCAGAGGATCGCGGTGTACTAGGAGAAAGAAAAGTCGTATTCGGAGATTATTGTGGAAAATGTCAAAGAGCAATCAGTGGTAACTGCGAATTGCAGATCAGTTTATCTTATCTTATCTCATCAGGTGGGACGATACGTTCTCGAATTGTTCAAGCCGCCGTCCTGAGGGCGTCGACCGGTTGCTCTGCGCGTCGTCGAAAAGACGGTATTGGGTGCTTCGACATCAGAGACTGAGTCGGTCAGTCCCTGCTTCAAGCAGGCTTGAACAGCTCAACAAGTTGGGGAGAGTTCAACTTCAAAATGCTCTGCTAATAATGTTGAGGAGTCGATATTTCAATTGGAGTCCTCAGAAACATGCGTATACTTGGTTCTACAGCACCAGTCGCAGCGCTGACCCGAAGCACAATTATTACCAGTAGTAAATTGTTTAGAATTGTGGAGGCCCGAATTTACGACATCGATCTATAGAAAAATAGAAGCGAAAAAAATTTCGGCAAGTATGGCCGTCAATCTCACTGAGAATTACTGTTCCCTTGGAACAGAAGAAGAAATACGAGGACATCGTCTAGGAACGGATGAATCAGGACAACGAAGCGGACGCTGAGGGGCTTGGGGTGTACTGGAGCGTTAATCATCAGGGCAATCACCCGGGCTTTTTGACGTTCCAGAGCGGGACGATTGTTTCTGTGAGAACGAGCATCCGTAAAAATCGTCGGTTGGGCTGCTAAGTCAAAAATTGTCTTGTGCAGGGAACGTCATGAGCCGCTGGAAATTAAACTCGGACCACTATTGTGCTCAAGCTCGACCTCAGTCCAGACAGGTAGCTATGTTTGAGAAACTAATCGTAATTGATTTGACCCATTTATTGTCCGAAAGCAGGAAGGGAGGCTGCTGAATGGCAGTGGTTTGGAGAATCGCCTTCACAGTGCAGAAGGTCGCTCGCGTGGGTGTTTACCGTTTAAATCGAGGAAAAATGTTGAGAAAAGTCTTTTGTAAGTAGCTTGGTTCAGCCTCATGCAGTCTTCCAGCAGCAATCAGGTTGTCCGAGTGCGACTTCTCCAGGAAAATCATGGTGGGGGCAAAAGGCAAGAGAAACTGTGGCCGTTCAACTTCGCTTGAAACTCCGATGTCATATTCNCGAATTCGGTCGATAATGGTGGTCCGCCTGCACTCTCAGAGATACCTCTATTCGCTATCTTGGGCTTTGGACCCTTGACGAGGCTTTCAGACGACCAGCTTTTGACTAAGAAAAAAATCAAACGTTATTATAATACTCAAAGTGGGGCTTGCTGTACAATTTCCATGGGTTCGTATGCTCTGGAAATTGAGTCAGTTAAGGACTGCAGTGAACAACATTCGGCAGCACAGAAAAAACGGTCACCGTGACTCAGGGCGATGTCACCCTGAGGCGCCTCATCCGCCCCGCCCCGCCCAGTCTGCGAGGACCTCTCAACTGGGCTCTAAATGTTTCACTCTGATCCCCATTCCTTTGATCTGGAAATATCGTGTAGATAATCGTTTCAAGACATGCTCGCTATGCCAATATCCTCATTGTATAATTCCAATACTATTCCGTTTGTTTTCTAGATAGGCTCAGACTCGCGAGGTTTCGCGACAGTTTCTCAACGCGCTCAGAACCTGACATCATTGCGGAGATGAAATTGAGGCCAATGCCGAAAAACTCCGTCCCAAACGTGACGAAACCTCTGTCTTCTCGACCACCATCATCCTTCCTCCACCCCATCCACGACAAAGCATCCAACCAGGCCGATTCAGAGGCTTGTGCGTTGAGCTCAACGCTCAGAGGATCCCAAAAAGACGACAGATTCGCGGGCTGTGCTTCGCGGGAGCGAAAGGCTGAATTTGGAATAGGCATCGTGACCATCAACGGAGGGAAATTCGGGTGATTTCACTCTTCAACCACAAGCGATCTTATCGAGAAAAGCAAAAAATCGAGGGTGCAGGTGAGTATATGGTTCCTCTGAACCAAAACAGTGGCTGAGAGCAACAGGGACTCTACATTTTCCCGCAGGTATGGGTTGCCTTGCTTCCGCAGCGACTCGGAGTTTGGGGTTGACGGAATATGAGTCTAGGTGTTGTAGCTGCTCGTCGAGGTAGAGGCAAAGGGTCCAAGGTACGAAGCAGTGAGTTATTCTGAGACTGGAGGGAAGTCTGACAGATTCACTCAAACAGCGAACGTGCATCGCAGCCTCCTCAATCACAGATGCGCCGCTCGTCACGATTTCACAATCACAACAATGCCCTAATGCTCCAGGGGAACAGCGAAGCTTCATTTATAGGAGCCCAGCACCATCACCATCCAAGCTCTGCGACCATGCCTCCCTTGCACCTCCATACCACGGTCTACGCCCCCGTTGTGTCCCCTCCGACACCAGCACCCTCGCCAGGGCCCGTTCAGACGTTCGATTTGCTGCCGTCGCCAGGCAGCAGTCCTACGAGCAGCGAAAACTTCGAGCACGAGACCACCACCACTGAGCGCGGTCCGGTCATACGACGTCAATTCCTATCGAGCCTGCTGGCGTCTTGCACGCCGGAAGAGCTCTTGTTCATCTCGGCAACCATTGCGCCCCGACTGAAGCGGGACTTTCTGTTCTGTCTCCCCACGGAACTAGCGCTACATGTTCTCAGCTTTATCGAAGACCCCAGAACGCTGGCGAGGGCGGAGCAAGTCAGTCAACATTGGAGGACGCTCGTAAACGAGGAATCGGTGTGGAAGAGGATGTGTGAGGTGCATGGGTTCGACGATTGGAACAACGACAATGAGCCGTTCGAAGAGGAGCCACTTGAAGAGATGGAACAGTTTGCCAACTTTCCGATGGATCCGGCGCTCGAATGGTTGATCACGAAGAGGCGGCAGGAGATTGGGGATAGGAAAGGCAAGGCAAAGCAGTCGACACCCTCGTATCGGTCGCACTTTCGTAACTGCTACATCACCAGTAAGTGTCTACCGTTTGGTTTCTGAATACACTGCTCAATTCCTTGACAGTGACTAATTGGCGCAAGGGTGGACACCTACTCCGCTCCCACCGAATCACTACAGAGAGCGAGACCGTCACCTCCCTTGCACTCGATCCCGATTGGGTCGTCATCGGACTCGCTAACTCCCGTATTCAAGTCTACAGCGCGAAGACCGGAGTTCTCGCGAAGACGCTTATCGGACATGAATCCGGTGTTTGGAGCCTCAGTCTCGTGAGCAAGGGTGGGTGGATGGCACCCCAGCCCACACCGCCAGCAGCAGCAAATTTCACCCCAGGGTCGTCGCCATCGTCATTCTCGTCGTCGCCTGACCATGATCCACTTCCATCTTCCCTTCCGATCCACTCATCCTCCGGCCGAAGAAGCAGGCGAACATCAACATCCCGCGGTTTGCGCACTGGAGTCGCCAGGCTCAGCTTGGACAATTCACCATTACCTCGAGTGAGACCCGCTACGTCGAGCTCCAGGACAGTCCCAGGCTCTTCGCTGGAGCATTTGGTTCCAGCCTCGTTGCGTGTTGCCATCGGGCTCGACCCTTCGCCTCAATTGGACGATGGTGGAGAGGCAACGATGGGTTCGGCGTTTCCATGTGCAAGCACAAGCAGTGATTCCCGGAGTGATGATAATGACTCAGCCGGGATTCTGGACGAGGATGTGGTGGAGGAGGACCGTGAGCGGTTGAGACGAGATGCTGACCGTCGTCGTCAGCAACCAGGAGGGCACATGAGTGACTTTTCGTTCCCTTCTGCGCCATCGTCATCTGGTTCCCGTCGGAGTGGTAGTACGGGTCGACGTCATCCAGCTTTCCCGAATAAGCAGCACCAGCAGTCAAAGAGGAAGTACAGTGACATGTGCTATTCCTCGACTGGATGGGGACAACCGAATTCCCTGGTTGTTAGTGGGGGATGTGACAAGGTGATTATGGTGTGGGATGTAAAAACAGGGTGAGTTCCTTTTGCATCCCTTCCTCTTCCGGTCTTCTATCTCTTTTCGCGTTTTTCTCCCGCGGCGTATGATAGACATGCGTGATCGCCGTGCGCCTTACCCCGCCTTCTCCATACCCTTGCCGTGCTATATCTTCCCTCTGTTTCTGACTCTTACTAATGGCCCCTTTTTGGACAGGCATTGCATTTACCGCCTATCAGGGCACACCTCAACGATCCGGTGTATTCGCGTGCTGCAGAACCGTCCGATCGCGNTATCCGGATCCCGCGATTCGACGATGAGGGTATGGGATATCCAACGAGGAAAGTGCTTGAGGGTTCTGCAAGGACACCAGTCAAGTGTGAGGTGTATCGATGTTTGCGGAAACAGGGTTGTGAGCGGAAGTTATGATGCTACATGTAGGGTGAGGATCTCCGTCTCTTGCTTTCGCCGTCGCTCTCGAAGCTGACTGGGTAATTCGGATAGGTATGGGACGTCGATACCGGGGAGTGTCTACACGTGCTCCAAGGCCACTTCCAGCAGATCTACTCTGTCGCGTTTGACGGGAAATATATCGCTTCCGGAGGGCTCGATACGACTGTCCGTCTTTGGGATGCGGACACAGGGTAAGTTCATCCGTGCATCCCCTTTCGTAACTACCGTCACGTACTAACACATCGGGGCCCGATTAACCAGAAACTGCATCGCGCTCCTTCAAGGCCATACTGCCCTCGTATGCCAACTGCAACTCTCACCCACGCTCTTGATAACAGGCGGTTCCGACGGACGTGTCATTACTTTCTCACTCGAAACTCTCAACATCTCACATCGCATTGCCGCACACGACTGCTCCGTCACCTCTCTCCAGTTCGTCGACGATGGAGGGAGCCGAGATAATTTCCTCGTGACTGGTGGCAATGACGGTCGTGTGAGGCTTTATGAAGTCCAGACAGGGAATTATGTGAGGGATGTGAGTGAGGGAGGAGAGGGTATTTGGAGGGTTGTTGTAGGGTGGGGTGTTTGTGTTGTTGTGTGCAAGCGGGGTGGGAAGTCAGTTGTGGAGATTTGGAGCATGAGACCCGAGGGTCCAGTGTCAGGGTCTGCGGGGGGTGGTGCTATCACTGCTACTTCTATGAGCCGGAGTGCAAGTGGGAGCGGAGGGTTCGGGCTGAGTGGAGGTAGTGCGATGTGCAGTATCTCGCCCTCTGGAAGTGGACATCCGGTTGCTAGCGAGATCCCGTTGGCTGATTTGTTGAGGGAAGAGGAGGCTTGGAGGCGTCGGTCGGACGATGGGGAGGATACAGAACCTTCCAAAGTTCGGAGAGCGGCCTCGGGCTAACTGAGTTTCTATCTTTGTTTTCATTCCTATCTCTTCGTTTTCTACGTATGGTTTTTTTTGGTTATGAAGCTTCTCGGGTTTACTATGCTCACGATTTCCTGGATATGTATGTATCTTTTGTATGCTCTTACTCCCCGTACATTACCGTTTTGTGCTTATTCTGCCGTCCGATTCTGATCGTGTTTTCGAGCGCTACCACTTTGTAGAGTAAATACACCTATCACCTCCATTAATCATTTGCTTTTCTCGTCGCCCGTTGAGTACGAGTTGTATTGGCGAAATCAGACAGATGAAGTCAAGGTCGTCTAGTATTGATACAATCGACGCTATAGTACAACTTTCGGCCTCTTGCTAATGCAAAATTCCAACAGTTTAAAGTCTAAACGAAGAGAAAGGCTACATAACGTGGAGGCATAATTCGTAGGGGTATCAACATGTCGTCGTCATAAATGCAATCCAGTCCGCATATCGATTCGTGCCAATTCGTGATGCCCAAGGCCCAGACCAGCTGTGGGGAAGAAGGAAAAGAGAAGATTATGATTGGACGAGAAGCTGGAGAGCTTCTCGAACCACAGGCTCAGCAGAAGTCATCCATGCCCACTCCCAATTCTTCGTGAA
This sequence comes from Candolleomyces aberdarensis, assembly GCA_004126415.1. Lineage (NCBI taxonomy): Eukaryota > Fungi > Basidiomycota > Agaricomycetes > Agaricales > Psathyrellaceae > Candolleomyces > Candolleomyces aberdarensis. Next base: position 37,731 of record SDEE01000330.1, read on the forward strand.
CGTCTCCCCGAGCTCCTTCAACCTTCTCAGCCTTTCTTCAGGCGAAAGCGAAAGCTCCTCGGACGGGCTGGTATGGTGGAAGGTAAAGTATTGCCCGTTTAGTCTGTTACGTTCATGCACATCATGGGCGACGGGTCTCCGGACGTGATCGAATATGCTCAACGCCCGGGAGAGGTTGTGCCGGGTTGTCGAGGGGTGAGTGAGCAGAGTTGCGAGCACGAATGCGTCCTGGATTTTAATTAATGTGCGTTAGCGTGGGGATGCGCGGGAGTAATAGTAGGCAGGAGTTTTCATCCCCTTCTCTGTTACTTACCTCGATCGCTTGGCCTGCACCGGAGCCTTGATGAGGCGGACTTGCATGGGCCTGAAACGAAAGCAAGATACTGCGTGAGTTTCGCTTCCCTGGAGCAAGTGCCGGTCGACTTACAGCGTCTCCGATGAGAGCGACTCTTCCGTGGACATAGGTGCTGAGGGGGCGAAGGATATGAATAGACCAACGAAGCGGTCGCTCGATGCACTAAATAAGGATAACCAATTGAGCCAATCAGCGAAACGGGCAGCGTTTCGAGTCGAGCTTACATCCATGAGTGCTTGCACTTCTGGCTCCCAAGTCCGGAACATTGAGGTCACCTCGGAGCTATCTGAAGGTGACACCCATGGACCATTGAACTTGGTGCCCTCGAGGTCGTGCCTCGATTTGAAGGCGACAAAATTGATGAATTTACCCTTGGCAATTGGGTAGGCAATTACATACTAGGGAATAGGGTCAGGCCACGGTCACTGGTAGGGAATGGAGATCGACTCACGCCATCTTTGCCCAGGTACTGATATCAGTGGAAGAAGGCGTCAGTGTCACTGGCAGGCTAAACAAAAACGAAGGAACATACCTGCGTGGGTTGAGTAAACACGCGATGCCCCGGGTAGCGCGCACTCAGACGCTCGGCCGGGATCAAGGCACGGTAAGCGTTGGTTCCACTCCAGACTGGCTCGATCGAGGCCTCGCACTCCATTGCTTCTCTCATCTTCTGCTCTGATTGGGCTATCCTGGCTTTCTCTGTGTACATCGAACGACGGACCGCGGATTTTAAACCATCCGCTCCAATAAGGATATCACAGGTCGCCGTAGTACCATCTTCGAAATATAGCTCGATAGGACCTGTCGGTCGCTGGATGTATGACCGGAGCCGCTTGGAGCAATGGATTCGAGTAGATCGCGGCATGTTCTGGAGCAAAGCGTTCTGGAAGTCGGGTCGATGGAACGTCATCAAATTCCCTGGGCAACGTGCACGAGTACCTCGCAATTAATGTCTAGAAGAGTTGGACAAGACACTGTTACACACCCTTCGTTACCAGCGTGTAGAACTCAATGCCCTCGGGCGTATCACTCTTGCGGTAATTGAAAGCGGTAACTGAAAAGGTGGCATGAGCTTCTATAGGTGATCTACGTGCAACGAAGAACGGTACCTGGTCCTTCAACGGGCTTTATCTCAGTATACTTGAGCAGCTCTGCATCGAGGCCGAGCTTTCGGATGAGTTCCCAGGGGCCTGAGTCAAGGAAGTCAGAGGGATAGAAGGCAAGGAACACGCAACACGTACGAGAGAACAAGCCGATCCCAGCCCCAAGCTCTGCAAGCTTTTGCGCTCCTTCGTACACTTGCACCTCAATATCTGGCGACCTCGAAAGAGCCACTGCAGCACCCAGGTATTAGATGATAGTCGTGAAATGAGAAGGGCAACACACAGGCAGCGGTCAATCCTCCAATGCCAGCCCCACTGAAAACAAATCAGCAATCGACACCCAGACCAACAGCTCCAGGGGACAAACCAAATAGCAACTCTAAACCTGGGCTCAGAAGACATGAGGAAATTGGGAGAGGTGCGTCGAAGGAGGAAAGTGTTGGTAAAGATGAAAGGAAATCAAACGGGACGGGCATTTTGAAGAAATTGTGGCTTTGTGGATGACACGATTGGGCCGGACTTCGTGTTTCAATGGTAAGGGACGTTCACCCGAGAATCCTGACATGCAAGATCTCAAAGGCAGATGCAAGCGGCTACCCTTTGTCAGATAAGGCGAGGCCTATATTGTCCCACGATCAAGTCGCGCCTATTCGAAGGAGTTTGCATCAGTGTTGTAAGCCGAAGGATGGGCTTGGAACGGTCACTCTCTCCTTGGCTTCTGCTAATCAGCCCCAAAGCAGTATGAGGCACACGGAATTCCACCGAATCTAATATTTCTCCATGCTGTAAACTCAGGTGCGACCTAGGTTCATGAGGGGTGTTGCCATTTGAAGACGCGTCACTCCTTCGGAGACTTCATTTTCGCCACATGTCCTTTCAATTGAAAACCTATCAATAAGAGGTGATATGAATACACTCACGGGTTCCATCTGATGTTCCACTGAGAGAACATGACGCATTGGGTCAGCCACTCGAGGAAGTCGAAAACGTAACCCAAGCGCTACAGATAATACACCCTTATCCTTCAAACATTTCTTTAGCAACGGGCTGGTAAGGCCTGGACGAGGTCCTTTCATCGGAGGGAGCATTTTTCAGCCAATTTCGCCCAGGCAATTCGGAGCCACCAGAGTAAAGCTTAGCGACTCGAGCAACCGTTGCCGTTGTGACATGCCCGAAAAAACGCTGACATCTCGCATCCACGTTACTGGTATCTAGGGATCAGATAGAGTTATGATGGTTGAGGCGGAGCGCGGCACGGCGCCGACGACCAGGAGTGTGGCCCAAGCTGGGCCTGACCTGAGGTCGTTAATTCGGCTGCCTTGAGGGCAATCCAGAAAGTGTTACCCTGTGCTACCAGAAGAGAGCACTGGGAATCACGAAGCCGAAACGGAGTAATTAGAAGTTCATCATAGCAGAAAGCTCAAGAAGTTGGAAGAAAAGAGAGCGAGGGTTCTAAACAGGATAGCAGTTGGCGGAGATCCAAGAGGGAAAGCCGCGCGCAGGCAGGCGCTCGGATCATTGAGCCTGCTTGCCGAATTGAATCTGCCGATCCGTCGAGCGCTCTGGGTTCAACCCCTGAGATGCAGCCACTAGGCACATAGAAAATGGGAGATGGATTAGAAAAACAAGCTAATAAGCATATATCTGGTAATTTGTGTGCGACTTCAGCGAGGTACTGAAAGCACACACCGTATACTCCAGAAGCCCACTGAGGCTCAGATATTCTCGACCGGTTTCCCCATACCAATAATGCTTGAGCGAGAAGAGGACCCACCAATACACACAGATGCTCAGTCGCAGGAGAAGCTCGGCTGCCTATCACTTCACCTGAGGAGGGACGGGTGATAAGACTCGGATATACTACCAATGGGATTTTCGGCGAACTCAGGTCCCCTACACACGGCGAGGAAGGCGGCAATCTCTGTTGAAGGTCCGCTCTTGAACGAGAGGAGCTCAACGGCGTCAGCAATTACCCAGACACCATCTTCTCGACCTTCCCGCTTCCCCACCAGAAGCCGCTCAATTCATCAACAAGACAACAAGTGACCGTCTTCTGTCAAACTCATATTCCCTCTTCGTAGTTTCGCAACTTGTGACTTCCGGCTCGGGTTAAAATCCCTCATACATGAGGATAGTGCGAAAAACCGCAATGATTTACCCTCGCCCTAGTCGGACGTGGTTTTCGGACTTCAGTAGGGGACCTTGAGGGTTAACGACACGATTTTGTCGGTAAACGTCCCAATCGGTCCCGTTCCGGAGTTTCGAATCCGTGCCCGAAGCTATTTTTTGTGTTTCGTCCTGTCGATCTGCTACTCCATTGAGAAATCTATACCCCACAATACTCGGTGGCTATTGGGGCATACGGGCTACTGGCCGTAAACACGGTTAAATGGATCCTCGTGAGGTGATATATCTCTCAGCAATGCTGACTCTATATCCTAAGGCCTGGCAGAAAACATGTCAAACAAACCTTGGGCGTTGGCTTGGCTAAAGTATGGATGGGAACGATGAACCTACTTGAAGGCATTCCCCTGAACAACCGTCGAAAGGGAAAACCAATATTCCCCGAAGAAACAAGGGACGTCGCGGACTGTGTTAATTTTGAGCACTTGACCTGCACCACCACACATTAACACCAGCCACCTCCTGGAAATAGGTATAATCCCNGGGCGCCCAATCATGCGGGGATAAGAGGCTAGTAAGCACATCAGTTACTCTGAAATGGGCATTCGTTCTCAATGGTTACTACGAACCGTTGTGAGATTGCCCTCTTACAGCAATTTTAACGAGACGACCATGTCACCTTACGTGATACCAAGTATAGGCCGAAGGGGCCTAGACTCGCACACAGCCCACCTTCTCCCATCCAGTTTTCATAAACTTATCGGAGCTMTAAGAAGCCATACCCCTTTGCTCACSCCTTGCGTCATAGACGAACCAACCGCCGCACAATAGCCCACTTCGTAAATACCACTGGGGCTAATGAGCCAAGGCACTTTCTCTATATGGTGATCATCACCTGGATGCTCGAGGGAAGGGGCTGGAGAACCTCTTGTTTGCCGAGGTTCGATTCTCGCGGGGGTTCATTCCATATAGATTTAGTATACGAAGTAATCGGTACTTGTTAACTGCACCTGGCCGCCATCCTAGACCCGCCAATGTAGTCCAGCCGTTCCTTAAGCACATACCAATGTCCACCCCTTAGGTTGCATAGATGGACGTGCTTTGAGGAGATCACGAACGTTCACTCCGTAAAGCGTACAATAGCTAAAGAAGTCCTGTGCGAGATGAAAGACAATTGTTCCCCAGTTCAAGACACTGCCGGAATGGCAGGTAATGTGACAGAGATAACATGAAATCCATAGAAGCTGGTATGCCTTCGTAGTCCCAACAAAACAAAGAGGCTACCCACGAAGCCAATCTGGCATTAAAACCTACCGAATACCAAAGGACACCTCGCAAATCCAATGTTCGATTCTCGCGGAGTTGACCACGCATTGAGAAACCGGCATCTATACGTACTCCAGACCGGAAGTTCGGGTCCACTAACCCACGACGAGATGGCCGGCCGCCAACCATCTATAACGACATGGCCAGAATTTCCACCCTCATGAGACCACCTTTCATCACACAACAAGAGATTGACATGAGGGTTACAAAGCCCCAGTACCAATATACGGCATCCCTGGATGAGGGCAACATCAGCGGCGCATGGTGACGGAATACGCGGATAATCAGGATGACCTCGACAGAAGATAACCCCAGAGGCTGACTGGAATGCAAAAGCAGAGCTCATCGAGAAAGGGCTAGGATGTAGCCACCTAGCGAAAACGGGTACCTTGATGAAACCTGAGAGTCGACAGTTGGCACGAAAACAACGCATGCCCTTCTGATCGAAGATTCTAAAATCGAGGTCGACACGGACGACTTGCCAAATCAGCCTGCACGATCAACCCGTCCATGAATGATTCATTAGTGCATGCACGGTATCTAAGACACGGTAAACGCAAACTGAAGGGGGGCGTACACACTCATGGATCATCACCATCCGAAGATCAAGTCAGAAACCTGGCCTATCATGGATTTACTAGGCGAGGGTTGAGCTGCAGCAGGCGAAGCGCTCCCTCCGCCACCGCCACCATTCGCTGCAGCTGGGGGCGTAGACCACGACCCGAACCCTTGTGGTGTCGCAGGTTTAGAGGCTGGGGCACCTGGTCTTCTGAACGCGGACGTGGATGGTTCGAGCCTAAGTGGGGTACCGAAACTAGGGGTATTGCTTGAGAAGTTGGTGGGTGAGGAGACTGCCGAATACGTCGGTTCGTCGACGACCATGGCCTCCTTGTCTCCGAAGGTGTTTCCCCGCGCCGAAGGCTGGCCGAGAAGAGCTTCCGCTTGGGTTTGGTCCTATGACAAGGGAGAATATAGACATATGAGCTAATGAGAAAGGAAGACAGCCGGAGGCGACATACAGCCCACTTGACGCCAATCATCCAACTTCCACCAAGGACTTCTCCATTCTTCCTTACTGCTCTAAGTGCATCCGCTGGATCCTTGTAACCGATTCTGAAGCAATTCTGGATCTCTGTGTTCGGGTCCGCTTCAGTCGAATCACCTAGAGACTTGAAGTATTCGACGGTGATGCTGAATTTATCAGCGGGGTAGCCGAAGACAATGATACTGAGTGGCTGTTGTTGACTGAGAGCAGCGACCGACGGAGCTTTTGTATGACGCTTATTGAATTGGGAGCCATCTAAGGCAGACTTCTACGGCAGAGTCAGCACGAGTCATGGGTTGAACGAGCGAGAACGGACTCGGGGCTGAAATCTTGAATGGGTGCTTTCGAGCGAAAGGACTTCGTTCGGAATATCATTTACAGAGGTCATAGGTGGGGCATCTTCATCTGCCAGATTTTGACGTTGCCTGCATCCGAGGGCTTGGGTCAGTTGTGGCACGGCTGGCGGCGGACTAGCAGGCACACCTAGTGCTTTGGAACATGGACTCCATGCCAAAGTCCGATGCTGTTCCTCTTGTTAGGACTTGATTAAGCTTGGCTTTCGTCTGCACTAAGGGCGGCTCATCGACGCGTTGGTTCCCTTGTGGTGAGCTCTAATGAAACTAAGCCCGTGCACGTCAAATGAAAAGAAATGCCATACAGGATTCTGGGTGGCAGACTGTCCCATTATTAATATTTTATTCAATCATCCAAATTTCTTTGATGCTCACCAACAGGTATCCAGATTGATAATGGCTTCTCGACTGCGAGAGTGACTCTCCAAACGGCGTGCTGGTGCTTGACCCTCCCCAGGCGTTGAGATTGGGCGTATGATGCGAGGACGTCGAGGACGACATCCCCGCCACCGTAAACTGGGAGTGCGAGTTGTGCATCATTGGGAACGGTGGAGATGGTGGTGAAAGGCAGAAGCAGCAGCTCTCCTCGACGGACCCGTCGCGCCTCGAACCTTGCCTTATGTAATGCATCACGTGCACACCAGCACTGGCTCCGGGCCGCATTTGGTCCGACGCAGACGCGTGTGGCGCGCTCGCGAATGCCTCTTGACCCTCGACCACAATGTTCTCGCCTTGAAACCCTCGATTCAGCACTCAGGCTCAGCCCATCTGAGCTGATAAATCTATGGATATGATTGAACCTATATTGCATCTATTGCAACCCAATTCTCGTAAGAATTTTCTGCAACCTGATTCTAGCGCTCCATTTACACTGGCTATTGAGCATTTACGAAGTCGTTCGACATCGCCAGGGCGTGATTTAGCGAACGATGCGATCGATCTCCTGGACATGGATCTCGTCCGACTCTCGCAGCGTCAATTATCACGACAGTTCTGAAATGTCAGAATCTCACATGCCTGTGCATTGATCAAGCTCCAAATGTTGCATTGTCTGCAGCTGCAACGTTGATATTTTAGATGCTGGGATGTCTGATCTGTGAGGTTCAGCCTCATGGTAACCAGTTTCAGCTTCAAAGCAGCGCCCGCAGTCACGGAGCGCTCTGTACTCGTCTTCTTGACAAGCCTCGTATCATTGGCAACGAGCACTTCTTACTGCGCAGTCTGGGATTGCTGGAATTGACTAGCCTCAAACATGGTCTCCGAGGACCGCTTCCTTCAACAGCAGGACATTCGACTCAGAGTCTTGCGCGAGCTTCTCGGCTGGTGTTGAGTAACCTCCTGTACAGCTCTCCTGTACAACGACTACCTCAGCGTTATGTCCGAGCGCGACATCGGACGAAGTGCGCCTTGATCTTGACCTGCCGCCCATTCACACTCATCCGTCATTCACCGCTGACCCGGGGTCTTTGGAAAGTGAGTCCATAGTTATTATTCCGACTGTACTACTACTGAAGACCACAATCTCGAATACGCAGGCCATTACAAGGTATACAACAAAACTGCAATGTTCAACTCTTAAGAAGGTGGGGCTGTCGCCGCTGGCTGTTGGCTAAGATAACGTCAGGGAACACTCATATTGTCGAAGATTAGACCACCTACGTCCAGACCACTGTGGTAGTCCGTTCAATTAAGTAAGGCGACTCTTTTACGAGAGTTTGATACTTTCGCCTCGCCGTAAAGGCTTGTGCGTCAGCGCCCTGGAGAGAATTAATTCTCGTGACCAGCATGATCGGTCAAGACACTCGCCATGACTAGGAAAGCGAGAACGGTAGCAAGGAGTGACAGCGAGAGCTGGAATTGCATCGTAACTGGGCGGTATGGAGCTGGAGGGTGATCTTGGTGTGTTCTTTGTTCGTGACTGGTTTAAGGACTCTACTATATAACTCACTTTGATCCAGTTTATCAGATGTATTTATTTCCGTGGAAACGAGCCCCGAGGAGCACCTATGCAGTCCACTGCTGTAGTCGACTAACAAGGAACATTGGTCGCCAATTAGACTGCGCTACGAAGGGCAATTAGCGCATCTTGACGTTTATTGATTCATATGATGGAATCTCTACTCCGATGTTTCGACGGATGACCTAGTACGGTCTACTTCCACTTAATCGGCGCCACGAAGAAGCTTTTCCTCAGCGTGTCCGGTCTTCATGGTAAGAGCGTTTCCAAGTGCGGGCGCTGCGATATGAATTCGGCTTTGCGATGCATATCGCTACGAGTCGTATGTCACATCATACCCAAAGCTGGGCTTATTTCTCCGTGCACAGGTGCGCCCCCTTACTCCTGAGTCATTTTGTTTCTATGCTTTATTTTGAAATAATTTGTAGCTGTGTCGGCCATGCGACTCGAGCACACGTCGAATGATTTCTGGATCTGGCGAATTGAAAAGATATAAAGCCTCGCATCGAAAACGAAAGCTACACCAACAACCAAGGGATTGTGGACGATCCCACCACTCTTTAACAGCTACCTTTCTCTGACTATCTTTACAATGTTGCTTCTCACTCTTTTTGCTCTTCAGTCTCTTCCGCATATTCTTGCGTTTCCGCTGAGACCTCCCCGAGCAACAGGCCCTGCAATAGGTCCTGTGGCATCCCTCACCATCGCTAACAAAGTCATCTCGCCCGATGGCTTCAATCGCTCGTAAGTACCATCTCAAATTATGTTACTGAGCAATTGCTGAGCTTCGCGACTAGTGCCGTCCTTGCTGGGACATCCCAGTCTAATGTCGCATTCCCTGGTCCAATCATTCGAGGCTTCAAGGTACTTCTAAAATATCATCGGCTGTGCTTTCGATTCTGAATATATCTTCTCCAGGGCGATCGGTTTGCTCTGAATGTCATTGACCGTTTGACCGATCCTTCGATGCTGCGAAGCACGAGTATCGTACGTGCTCGCTTGTTGTGTGTCCTGGGATTGTAACTTAACATTTCCACTGCGCATACAGCATTGGCACGGGATGTTCCAGAAAGGAAGCAGCTATGCTGATGGCCCAGTTGGCGTCACCCAGTGCCCTATCGTACCTGGAGATTCTTTCCTCTACGATTTCCGAGTCCCCGATCAAGCGGGAACGTTCTGGTACCATTCTCATTACCGTGAGTAAAACTCCCTTGCCTTCTGAAAATAGCATATGAATTGACGGATTCTCATAGTCTCACAATACTGTGATGGCTTGCGAGGTGCTATGGTTATTTATGACCGTAATGACCCTCACCGTGGATTGTAAGCAATACAAATTCCTGTTACATTCATCATAACTGACCTCACACGTTTAGGTACGATTTTGACGATGGTATGAAACGATTTCGAGGCTCGTTACATGGGCGGTGCTAACCAAGACGTTTGACAGAATCAACCATCATTACCGTTGGTGACTGGTATGGGGATTTCTGAKTATTTTCTTTTACGCGCACATCTAATGCCYTTTTCAGGTACCACGGACCTGCCCCTTCTCTCGGCCCCGTTCCCACCCCCGCTTCAACTCTCATCAACGGCCAAGGGCGCTATGCTGGTGGACCCGCCGCTGAGCTTGCTGTAGTCAACGTTGTCCGCAACAGACGTTATCGATTCCGCCTTATTTCCATCTCATGCGACCCCAACTTCGTCTTCTCCATCGATGGTCATCCCATGGTGAGTGCCTATTAATATTGCAGACAGGCATCTCGCTGACATTACTCGCGGCCCAGATTATCATCGAAGTCGATGGCATTAATGTTCAGCCGCTCACTGTGGATTCTATCCAAATCTTTGCGGGACAGCGCTATTCCTTCGTCTTGCACGCCAATCGACCTGTTGACAACTACTGGATTCGCGCAGATCCTAACCTTGGAACCGACGGATTTGCTGGTGGAATCAACTCCGCTATTCTTAGATATGCTGGTGCACCCGTCAGGGAACCCACCACCGACCGCGTACCTTTCAACAACCCCCTGTTGGAAACCAGGCTACAGCCTTTGAACAGTCCGGCTGCCCCTGGAGTCGCACGAGTCGGCGCTGCTGATGTGAATATCAACCTCGACATTGGTTTCCTCTCTAACCCCGGGATATTCACCGTCAACAACGCAACGATGACGACTCCGGATGTTCCCGTTCTGCTACAAATCCTGAGCGGAGCTAGGACTGCTCAAGAATTGTTGCCTGCTGGTAGTGTCTATGCCTTGCCTCGCAACAAAGTTATCGAGCTCAGTATCCCCGGGGGCTCGACTGGAAGCCCGGTAAGTGCGATAATTTACACTCAAGCGCAGCGTGTGCTCCCTTACTGACAATTTCGACTTTTCCAGCATCCAATTCATCTCCATGGCGTCAGTCTCCCTATTCCTCTTTTCACTCGGTGCAAGATGAGCTGACCGACTACTGTCATATTTAGCACGCATTTAGCGTCGTCCGGAGCGCTGGAAGCTCCACCTATAATTACAACAACCCGGTAAAACGAGATGTCGTCAACGTTGGAGGAGCAGGCGACAACGTTACAATCCGCTTCACTACCGACAACCCTGGTCCTTGGATTCTGCACTGGTGAGTAGTCCCCTTTCCTCGATACCAGCCACTTGACCGCTCAATTAACGTCATTGTCTTCCCTCTTCGTATCATCACAGCCACATTGATTGGCATATGGTTCTGTGAGTCGTTTCCTCCTCTGGAGATTCTATTCTTAGCTAAATTGAACCAACCATTTGCGTAGTGGTCTCTCCGTTGTATTTGCCGAAGACGCTCCGGCTGTTGCCAACCAAGATCCTCCCCGTGAGTACTGTCTTCTCCCGGTCTATTGGAATTCGCAACTGAATGAACCCGTGTGTTTAGCCTCTTGGGACCAACTTTGTCCTAAATTCGATCGTTTGCCTGCTGAAGATCCTTAATGCGAGTCAGATATGACTTGCCGGCATTTGCCCTTACTCTCATTCCCTAATGAACTTCCCGGTCTCTTCCTCTAACCAAGACTTTTAAGGTCGTCTGAATTTTAGTGTACTACCATATTCATTGTACTATTGAAGCACACTTCACGTATTCTGCGGACCATTTCGAACCTTTCTTTCCTAACTACGATCCTATATACCTGGTTACTACCATCGCTTTTAATCGTTGGCTTCACTTCCTTGCATATACACATCCCCCCTTGTACCTATGTATTTCGGCAATTACATTCCTTCCGACCATCTGTGACATCACAACGCGCAAGAAGCCACTTCATGGCCGCGTGCGATAAAAGTCGGGCACGTTCCCGGTTTATACCCCCTTCAATTGAGTTGGTCGTCGAAGGAGCGGTTGTTTACCTTCGAGGCTCCCACTGATGGGTAGATAGTGTCGCAACAAATTAGCGATCAAACCCCTCAACAGTCCACGCCTTGGAAGAATCCCCGCTTCATCACCGCGTAGTGTGAAATCGCATTTAGCGCTTTACGGAGGTCCCCGTTTCATCCGGAAGGTATCTTTTTGCCAGTCGCCCTAGGGGAAGGGCCGCGGTCCACTTCAGGAGGTCAAGAATGTCCTTAAATACACAAGTTACGATAGTTATGATACAAAGATTGGCNAAAATGTTTATGTTTATCTCGCAATCCAGGTTGAATGACACACATACCTGCCCGGAAAGCTATTTCTTCATCTGTTCAAACTAAATGACTTCTGACCCCATAACCACGTCTAAAAGAACCAACTCGGATGGCCCGAACGACAACCATGAGTACCGTGAAAGTAACCAGACCCCTATAGGTATTTGGGCTGGCCAGTAAGTCAAGGTCTATGTAAAGCTGAAGGTAAACGCACCATACAGCCCACGCAAAGGCCTGGAGACAATTCAGCTGTCCGCAGTGTACATATGAATTTGGCAGTCCACATGACAGCGTCCCGTCGCCACCCTGAAGGGTACGAGTGATAGCGCCAGCACTAGCAGCCCATAGGATGCAAGTAGGAAATAGACTAAGAGAAGGCGACATCAGAGACTCGTTCCCTCACGGCGCAAGATTTATAGAGGAGCTAAGCCTGAGACACTTACAAAATGAAGTTGGCTCCTACGCTCATCGTGACGGGTCTTGTAACAATGGAGAATAAAACCCCGGCTATTGTCCACGCTGAGCAGAACAGTGTATATCTGAGTGAAATATCGAAAGAGTTGGGTGGGAAGATGGAATCGGATCCATGTGATTCTGTCAATAACCAGGATGAAAACGCAATCTAGGTCTCATTCAGTACCACAGCTGCGAAATTCAGAGCTGAACCTCTCACCTCAATGAGTGAGAAAGCGATAATTAGTCGAAAGAAAATTGCGAAGGTATTCCAGGACGAACAACCAGGTTCAGTACTACCCATGACCAGTCTTACAACGCGACCAGAAGGAGCATCTTTGTTTGGGCGTGGAGGTAGCCTGAGGGATGGAAGCATGGGTGGTGGGGCAGGAAAGGACGACCGTGATTTGAGTTTGGGGGCAGGGAGAGACAGCTGCGATCCAAGTTGTGGAGCAGTGCCCAATGGCACTGCACTGCGACTTCGAGTTCCTCCTGGCAGTGTCGGAGGGTAGAGAGCTGGTGTCATTGGCAGCATGGGCTGTGAGAAATGTTGGCTAATTGAAGGACCTAAAGGCGAGACAATAACGTTGACTCTAATAGGTGGATGATTACACTCTGAAGGTCTCTTCGGCTCATAAACCGGTGGAGGTGGGCTTAGCGGAGATTTTTCGGTTTGGCGCTGAGCAGAAGCGCCCAGTGATAGCCCGTGCGCTTTTCTACCCGGTGTGCCTGCTGCTGATCGGGACGCCTGCTTATCGCCTCGTCCATCTTGAGTAAGCAATTTCTGAGGTGACTTGGTGGCATCCTGTCTTCGTGGAGAGAAACTTCGCTCGCTCTCGGCCCGTTTTCCCCGTCCTCCGAGGCGACCGTCTTGTGGGATCGGATGGCGGGTTCCTTCATCAACAGGTGGATGTGGTGAGCGGAGTTTTTTTGATGAAGATGCAGGACTTGGGGTGAGCTCGTTCGCTGAAGGGGGTCCAGGGGATACTTCTTGAGATTCGTCTGGAAAATCCTGTGAGAGCAACGGCCCGGGTTGCTGTCCTCGTGGTAGTTGGCCTGCACCCTAATTCATCAAGGATCAATGAAGTAAGTAAGTGCGTTGGCGCGATCAAGAAGTTACACACCGGCTCTCTAGTGCTGCGACTATCCCCATCACCCTGTAAATAAATCAACATACGGTTAATAACGGACAGAGCGACGGATGTGCGCTCGAGAAGCGTTGGTAGAGGTTTTCTACTGACCCTTTGGCTACGATCGGACCTTGGCATGTCTGGGGAGGGTGGAAGCGACGATTAAAGAAACTGGGTATTCTCAGCTTCTCCTTTATAAGATAAGCGCCAACATCTCTTCCATAGCTTCGGCATCTCCGGGAAGAATGTGTCACAGTCATACTGAAACGTTAACGACAGACAGCCAGCGCTCCGCACCTCCGACCAGTGAACGATACATAGGTATGAGCTGTCCTTTGTATTCAGAGGGTTCAAATTGAATGCTTCGAACAGCGAACCACATTGGACATATACCATTTCTGGCTGTATTTCCGCCGACCAGACAACGAACGATCACTTGAAATGATCAACGTGAACGAGAGGTGCAAATGAAAGTGATTTTATACAGCGTACGATGACACCGCGTCAGGATAGCACGGCGACAAGAACAATAACTTCACCGTACTGGGTAAGAATTACCTACACGACTAACGCCGAACAACAGCTAGCAGTATAGTAAATGGTAGGGTCGTCGAGAGACACAGATCCGTCTACATGGTCATTCTGAATCGGAATGATCGTCCTCGAGGTTTCGTTTTGGGGTGCCACTCATGGTCGAGCTCAGCAGTCGCGATATCGGAAATTCCAAGTACGTGGCCGTCGTGCTCGTCCATATACCTGCCTGGGTCTCTAAAATCTTGTTTTGGCCCTTCTCTCTGAACTTATAGGGCCTCGGGTTCCGCTGTTGAATGACTATTGTAGAGAGCTGGTGGTAAGTAGTAAGAAGCTCCTCTCCAGCCTGCGCCCAAAGAGGACACAGTCCATCTTAACAGGCCGCCTGATGGCCTCCAAAGCCTAACGGTCCACTTTTCCATAGCTTTGAGGAGACCAGTGTCCTCCCCTGATCCATCCCATGAATCGATAGATGTTAGGGGACCTAGTATAAGGGTTCAAGAGGTGGTAGGGCCGGAAAAAAGCCTATCAGACCGATCAATCTAGTTGTAAACATATGGCAACAATAGTGTCGCAAAATTCGAGGCGGATGCACCTTCGGGTTTGCACCTAAATTGCATGCAACTTTGTAGGTGAGTGTAACTTAGTAGATAGAGGTCATGTAAACAATATGTACGCACTAGTTTCTTGCTCCACCTCAAAGGAGGACAGCATCTCTGGAAGAGTGACAGCACCTTGGAGAGATGCACCTTTCAGAGATGCACCTTTTGGAGATGCATTTTTAGGAGCTGCGTCTTTGGAGGCTACACCTCTAGGGGTTGCATCTTCAAGAGACGTATCTGGGAGCGTTGCCCCTTGCGCCGTTCGATCTAAAATGGGTTGTGG